>VZTH01009152.1:109202-141063 GCA_013397815.1 Aleadryas rufinucha | reverse complement strand
GGCGGGAATCATGAGATAAAATTGACATGTTCCAGGCCTTTGTCACAAGAAACCAATTGGTACTGCATGAGGAATGGGGCCAACTGGTGATATCTTCAACAGTCACAATAGATTGGGGAAACGGGGGGATTTGAATGGAAAGAAAATATTACCTCCCTTTTTTCCCCTGTAAAATAGCCTTACACTAGAACATCATTCTTTAACATCAGCTGACAGGAACAAATGAGAATCTTTCACTGAAACTATGTGTCAATAATAGCAGGAAAACAAATGTAAAGATGTCTGAAAGGTACTCAAAGCAGTTTCATTTATCTGCTTATGATGGGTGTTAAAATCATAATAATTTTCTGATAACAGTTCTGGGAAATAGTATACTCTTAAAGTATGTGAAGTCTCATGCAATATGGAAGGAATGTCTTTATATCATATAATAGAATCACAGAATGGTTTAGGATGGAAGGGATCTTAAAGATCATCCAGTTCCAACCCCCTGCCACAGGGAGGGACACCTTCCACTACACAATGTTACTCAAAGTCCCATCCAGCCTGGCTTTGGACACCAGTACATCCCAAAAGAGTTAGGGATCATACAGTAGCCTATTGGAGATAATCATATTGGTAGTTAGGGATTGCTGTCTGCATAGGGGAATGTGCAGATATAGGCAATAATCTGAGTTTCAGTAACTAATGTGGAAATGGCTGTGGCCGTGCTGCCAATACAATTCTTAGATGCAGCAGGCACAGTGCTGTGGGAAGATGTGTGCACTGTCTTTACTTAGTGTTACTGACATAGTTTTAGTGAGTGACACCAGAACACTAACACACATGACTTTATTTGGCGAGGAATCTTCAAAGAGTTTGTGAAATCACAAGAACTAATTAAACAACTGATACAAAAGTCTCTATTTCTGAACATATGTATTTGGCAATATACTTTAAACTTTCATCTGATGTGTTCTCTATGATGATAATTTATATTCAAGAACTTCTTTGGGCTGAGAAATGCTTGCATTATTGTGAAAAGTTACTAAGAGGTTCTAAAACTAGATTTTGAATTGTTAGTAGAGCAGCTATAAATGGAAAAGTTTCATTTTCTTTTTCCTGTATTGTTTAGTATTTCATTTTAAGTAATGTTTAAAAAAATGTATGAGGATCAAATGTTTAATTGAATTATTATGATTATGTATGAAAATTACATTTATGATACTTATGAACATTACAAAGTTCTCAGATGCTAACCCGACAGAAAATACTAAAGTAGACATCGTTAAAATGCTTTTGTGTCCAGGGAATAGCAGGATTCCATTTCCTGTAGGTAGACACAACTGAGTTCACTGCTGCAAACTTAGCAAAATAATAACCTTTTTTTCACTGTAGTTGAGTCTTAAAATATTCACAATTCGGTTGAGAAATTAAGGAATTTTGGTGATACTGCAGATTAATACTTAAGTGCTAACTATGACTTGTTATAAGCAAGACAATTTTCATTACTTTCCAGTTTTTAAGTAGTACTGTTGAGTTTTGCTAAGCAGTGTTGAAATTTCAGCAGTTGTGTCTGCTCATTATAAAATCATGTAAATGAACTAGCTTCTGTTCCAAACCCCTTCAGTTCTTAAGGAAAGTGGAAACTACTCTGAGCTTACAACCGTTGGTAGTAGCAAATACTTTCTATCTATCCTATGAAATATTGGACATCAGGCTATTTTTTTGATGGGACACTCCTGTTGCTCTCTGTTCTGTGCTTAACTGCTGCAGATTATTTTTATTGTCTCCATCCTTTCTGAGTCCCTTTTTCTTGTTTGTTTCTCTCATCTTATTGCTTGGTTTCTTTTTTGCATGTTGTTCCTATGTCTTCATGTCTCTCTCCTCCTATAAAGTAGTCTTATCGCTTCTCTTTAGTATAGATGACTCTTCCTTTCTTCCTGAGCATAATCCAACTGAATTTTGAAGGTCCTCATTTCATAGCAGAATTCCATAGTGAGCTCCAGGAACTGGAAGGAGAAAGTACAGAGGAAGTTTTAACTTAGTAATTTCCTTTACAGAGGAAGATTAACTTAGCAAAAGATTTCTCATTAAGCAGTTCCAGAAGGTCATCACAGATTAGTGTTAAGTAAAATACAGGGAAAGCATTATTATTATATGAGTTTTCTTGAGCTTCAGCTTACTGAGGAGTCTTTAGTGTTGTTAGTGTATGTAGACTTTCTCATCACATTTGTTATAAGAAACCATGAGGTTCGTTTTAATGAGTTTGATAGTTCTAGTTTTTATGTATGTGTTTTCCAACGTCATTATTGAAGGATTGTCTGTCCCACTAAAAGATCGTTGGACTTTTACCATTACAGAATTGTCTGTTCAAACAAGAGAACATTTTCCTCACTTGTGTTTCTTCACAGAATTAAATCAGTATGATTAAAGCTTTGGTACTGGTGAGTTAATGTTCTTGAATAGCTCAGTTTTGTCTCTGGAAGTAACAACACCATTTTGTGCCATTAGGAGTGCCTCAGGATATTTGCCTTACATTTTAATAGCAAATTTAATATATATTTTGTGTAACTAGAGTAATGTGTTAGTGAGAAGTGGTATTCCAGTTATTTGTCTAATTTTATAATAAAACCATAATTATGGTTTTATAATTATTCTGTAAATAACAGATTAAATAGGGCCTAACTTTCTAAGTGAATAAATCAGGTAACCTTTTGTTCAGTGACAGACAGTATAGCCTTACTTAGAGGTGTCAGACTATACTGCAATCACATAAGAATCCAATTATCTTTTTTTAACTATTTCTACTTTTGAATTTTTTTTTTATGACCAGCCATGTTGAAATTTTAATGAGAATTCTCAGGCTTACCTCAGCAGATAGATGGCAGAATGAACATTTTTATAACTGGAATAAAAGCTGTTGTGTTTTATTACAAGGCCTTCCAATTATCTTATTTCACTTTTGTAAGGTATGTAACCATTACCTCAGAAGAAATTTCAAGGAACACCCCTCTTTTTGTTATGTGTGTACATAAGAATCCATACACTTACACTTTTTTTTGTATTATGTTTGCATATTTACTTCTCAGCTAGACTTGCTGATACATTCTGATTATGTAATATTTCCTGGCTACACAAATCACTTTTTCACATTTTCATTAAACCTGAGTTCATGGCAACATTGAGGTCATCATGGTTTTGTAACATAACCATGGGAGCACCTTATCGAAACTCCTTGTTGCTAAAGCAGCTTGACCTTGCATTTAATTTACTAATCAAAAGCAATCCTAGCAGGCAATTCAAACAAAAATACCATATCTTTGTTTTCCTTTGTAAGTAACAAACAAGGTCATAGTAACTGGACAAGGGGAGAACATTTACCAAACTCCTTGGGCCTAAACTTTCCCCTTGTATTGCTGAAAATAAAATCTTAAGAGTAATTTTTAAAAACTTCTTTCCCCACACTAGAAATATTAGGCTTACTCTGTATTCACTATAGACTTTCTACAGTGAATACAGAGTAATCTGGAGTGTGCTACTCCAAATAGTTTGAAGTGAGCTGCTGCTTTCAAAAACGATTGATTAGCCCTACTCCTGAACTCTTCCTAAAGATCTTTGTGGGCCAGTAGGGAAGGGCTGTGGATCATTCTGTGATGGCTGTCCAGTGCCAGCCACTATTTCTTTCGGAAGATTTATGGATTCTGCTTTGGCATGAGATTGTATTTGCCACTGTGACAGGAAGTAGGCTGTCTGGTCCTTTGGAAATCGTCTCACTGAAAATGTGCCACTACCAGAAGGGCTTCTCCAGTATAGTCCTTGTTCCTTGGTTTCTGTCCCAAGGATCCTGAAAAATAAAGTACCAGAAGTGGATTGGCCTGCTATTGCTGTTAAAGTTAGTTAATCCTATGGCCTGGCTCTGAAAATTCTCTGAAAAAGGGGGTAGTTGAGAGAAGTCTAAATCTGAAGTGAATTGTCATGTGCTGCTAATACACTCTACAAGAAATTGTAAAAGCAGATATCTAGCTCGTTGCATAGGCAAAAAGACAAATTCTGTTTTGGAGTTCAGTCTTATAACAAATCCTATGGATTTGTAAGTATTGGATGTTTGGAATATTGCTATTCTTAAAATGTCACACCTGTTTAAAGTACTCTGAGTACTTTACGTAGGATACATACATAGGTAATAATAGAAATCATAAACATTAGCTGATGTCAAGGACAGGTTAAATGCTATGGAAGTTGTCCTTCTAAGAGAGGAATTTGTAATCTTTGCAAATACCTCACATGCCCAAGCTGTCATCCTGAAAAATTACAGGTCACAACCAAATGAATGTAAATTTCTTCATACTGATGCGTTTTGACAGACTGCGTTCAGGATTTTACGTTAAGAATCTACATTGTATATATGGGCTGTGTTTCTTGAAGTTCTTGAAAGATTTTAAAAGAATTGCAGTTTACCTGCTGCAAACTGAGTAAAAACAAGCTAAATATAATCTAATTCTTCTTAGATTATAAAATAGGAAATATTGTTTGTAACTGTGTTGGTTTAACGCAGCCTGGTTTTTGGTGGGGGCGGGAGAAAAGCTGCTCGAAACTTGTATTTCCAGCGCAGAGCCAGTCGCTGAAGGCACTGACAATGGACAGGTTACCAGCCCAATTAGACAAGATGTTAATGCCTCTGTGATGACATATTTAAGAAAGGAAAAACTGTGGGAAGCTCTCTTTCTTCTCCCGAGGAGTGGTGAGGCTGCCACCGGGGGCTGTGCAGCCAGAGCCCTCCTGAGGCCAGAGCCACCCATACGGTGCCAGTGAGGACCACGCGGCCGGGGCCAGCTGTGCAGTGCTGGCAGGGACCACGTGGCCAGCAGCGAGAGACATGGCAAGCAATTCTCCTGATGCAGAGCCCGGACGAGATCAACCTCTCAACTGCAATTTACAGACACCAACTTTCTTCCAAGTCAGAGAGAAAGGAAAAGTGAGGACACGTGAGGAAAACCACCATGGCAGCACTGAGGTCAGTGAAAAGGAGAAGGAGGAAGTGCTCCCAGCACTGGAGCTGAGATCTCCTGCAAGCCGTGCTGAGGGCTATAATACAACAAACTGTTTCCCTATAATTCATGGGGTGCATGGGGGGGTGCAGAGGTCCACGTGCAGCCCGTGAAGAAGAGTTCTCATGCTGGAGCGCGTGGATGCTGAAAAGCTGTAATCTAGTGAGGAACTCGAACAGAGAAAGATGACCCTTGCTTTTAGAGATTGAGGAAGAGAGCCTTCGCTTCCAAACTAGAACAGGTCATCCTTAAAAGACTAAACCCCATGAACTAAAATGACCCACGCTGGGCAGTTGTGGGGAGGCTGCTTGGCCTGTGGAAGGGACTCACATTGCAGCAGGTTTGGGCTGGACTGCTGCTTGTGGAAGTTAACACCACGCTAGAAAAGTTCTCAGAAAACTATCTCCTGTGGGAAGGATCCCACGTCACAGCAGGAGAAACTCTTTTCCTTAAACGTACTGAAGAAAGATTTTTAAGACATGAAATACTGACCAAAATCCCCTGTTTTGTTTCCTTGCACAGTTGGTGAAAAGAGGGAGGGACTGGGAAAGAAAGGTGTTCTGAAGGTTTGCTTTGGTTCTCGTTACCCTTCTTACTTTTAATTCTGTTAATAATATGTTTAAAATCTTTATACTGCTGAAATTTTGAACCTGTTTTGCCTTAAATTTTTTTTCCAATAATCCTTAACTCATGAAAATGAGGTTTTCAATTCCCCATCCTCTGCTCAGCTGTAGCAGAGGAAAATAAGTAGATAGTTTCTTCATGGGTTCCTGGCGCTTAGCCAGCGTCAAACCGCGACAGTAACATCGAACCTTTTGTATACAAACTTATAAAATGCATAAGACCAAATGCAGTCTCAGAAAGAGGGCTTACCTTTTCACAACAACTAGCAAGGTATCCCTTTTCTGAGGGGTACTTCTTATTTTGAATATTTTTGGAGGCATTTACCTCTACTAAATATGACCTACTATGCAATAGGTCTTTAAAATAATTTATGACTTGGTGTATAGCGCACATACAGTTAATGTAAAATAGTGCAGTGGCTATAAATTTAACAAGTCCAAAATTCTTTCTCCAGAGAAGAAGCAAAGGAGTTGTTTTACACAGGAGAGTACTGAATTTTATTTAATGTAACTTGGAAAAAGCTATAGATGACCTAGCCACATTTTTGATTATAGACTAAAGAAAGGGACGGGGAAGTGGGAAACCAAATTCAGGAAGTTACTAGCTGTGGAAGCATACTACTTCACCTTACAAGGGAATGCCTTAACAGCCAGACTGTAGATTGATATTAGATAGGTTCAGTCTCAAGCCAGTCTGTTCATGCTGGATCATTGTGCAGCAAAGAATATTAGATTTAGATATAAGAGAGAATAACAACAGGGGACATTGTGATATAATCAGAAAAAGACTTCAGAGAGAAATATGTCCACTGACTGCGTCTGTTCCTTGAGAATCATTAGTGGGTACTGGCTCATGTCTGCTTTTCCGAAGCCTGATACTCTTCAGAAAGGTTAAGTTGCATCCCAGCTGCATATAAGCAGGAGTAGTGTAGATGGTGTGGCAGCTACTTCAGAAGACTTCAGATTTTCACAGTATAGGCTTCTTTGTTCTTGAACTGCTTTATATCTTGAGTGTGTTGTGCTGTTTATACAAGCCATTGGTTTGTGGTAATTGCCTAGATGTGATGTTGCTGTAACTTCACCATTGGTAAAGCTGTGATCCCAGAGTGTTTATTAAGGTTATCCTGGTTTATGGAATACAACTTCATGAGCTAATATGAAATGTTATCATTTGGCATCTGTGATCATATTATACTACAAAGTTTGAAAGAAACTGCTGTCTTGTGAAGGATGATTCTCTTTGCATGTTCGCTTTCATCAAGTGTTAGGCCTCACTACACAGAATGTTGGCTGAGAAAATGGAGCTCAGTTGTCTTATTGAGCTGAGATCAGGATTGGGTCTAGAATTTTTCTGTCCAGAGCCTGAGATACCTAAAACCTGCTCTTCCATTTTCTGGGCACTTGTCCTTCTTGAATAGGAGAATGATACTTTTCTTTAAAGTGTGCCAAGCCCCAGCTCATACCTGAAGAATGACTTCAGCCTAAGTGAGTAAAATCTGAGTCGTTTCATAGTCAGTTGTAGAAAATATAACTGTAAATCATCCATATTGAAAACAACCAAGTTTATAGGGAATATGTTCAAGGGGAGTTCCCATTTATCTTGGTGTAGTTGATGGAGTCTGTTCATATGGCTTTCTCTACATAATGTTTGTAACTGGCAATTGCAGTGCATGGCTGTCTACAGGGATTTGTGGACAGCCAAGAAGATTTGTGGATTCCTTGACTGGTTCTAACAGCTGAATGGATATTGTGTAGGTCAGACTTGTTTTAATGATGTCTATAGCATTCTTAACCTATCCTGAGATACCATCTTTATCAGTCTCAGAGAGTTAGTCTACACTGTGATGGTGCCACTCAAGCCCTGCTCCCTACTACAAGTGGCAACTATTCTTTGATGACAAAACCCAGTACTGGAACAACAGCTCAGTCTTGAACTCTTGCAGGTAGAAATGAATTATGAATTTTCTCCCCTTAACATAAAAAAGAAGACTCAGAGAGGTGTTTGAGGTGCTGATATCTCCAGTGCTGTATTTATAATAAATTTTGGAAGTACCTCAGCTCCATCTTGCCTAAAAGTCTGTCTTCGACAGTAACTCAACAACAAATGCCTAGGAAAGAATATAAGGACAGGGAACATAATCTTTTAGTGATATTTCCCGGAATATTCTCCTACTCTCTTCGCACATTTCAAGAATGCCACTTGTCGTGCCTTTGTATATGAGTTTTAGACAGATTTCCAGGAATCTGTCTACCTTACTTTTCCAATCTAGCTAAATTCTTAGCATGGGGGCTGTCTAGAGGCATCATTGCATTTGATCTGTTTACTCTTTGCTCTGAAATAATTCTGTATTGTGACATGTTTTCAGTAGTTTTGTATTCTAGGAAGTCCCTATGAAAACAGTGAAGGAAGTCAGGCCCAGTCCTTTTCTCCTTCCTTGCACTGGGCCTGGAGTTAAGTCAGAGAATCCTTAGGCCTGGTAGATTTCCTACCATCTCTTGAAAGTCAAGCTGAAGCTCAGTCTGAAGTCGTTTGCCAAGTATCTTCCCGTTAGATGGACTAGCGTATGGACACTGGACTCTGGCGAGCCATGGTCTGAAATGTCATCAGAGTTGGTGGAGGCAATAATATCAAATATTTTGATAGCTGGACCCTGTTTCCCATGTTTGACGTCTTGAAGCACACGTAGTGAAAGAAAAATGCTTCAGTTTTCTGTGTGGATATTTAGGCTGGAGTCATTCCATCACAGATCAGACATATAAATAAGGTAACCTGCATACTAACTGTATAGACAGTAAATGACTGTCTATATTCCTGATAGTGATGGCAGGAGACAGATTAAGGTGATTGGGAGGAGAGGGTTTGGGATTGGGTTTTTGTTTTCATTGTGGTTTTTTGTTTGTTTGTTTGTTTGTTTTTTTTCTGAAACTCTGCATGTGAAGGAAGAAAAGAGAAGGAAAGAATTGGTTTCTGTCTTCTGCCTAAAAGGTACTGGTCTAACAGCTGTTTGTGTTTTCATAGTTTACCTTGAGTAAATCAAAAAGTTGGGTTGCTGTAGATGGTGGATCTAGAAGGTACCTAAAAGAAAGAAAAGACTTTTCTCTTTGTATTTCAGTGTGCGTCTATCGCATGTAAACCTGAACATTTAAGCTGTTAACGTGCTCTTATTTGACTTAGAAACATCTGACTAGTTTCTAACACTTTAGAAGTAATCTTTCTATCAAAAGTTGACAGTTTTCAACCTTCATTTTAATACTGCTACCCCTTTCATAGTTGTACTTTAATTTTCAGAAAATTGGATGCTAAACTAAAAGCTTCTTTGCATTCTGTCAGTGTTTAGCATTGTCGCTTGTAATTTTGGTTCTTTGATGCATCTGAAAGTTTTAGATGCAGCTTTTTTGACATTGATTTTGTTGTTCTTGTATCCTGAGAAGTTAAAAATTAGATTCAAGCTTCTGAAGTATGTGTCATAAAGGCAAAGCAGCTATGAAAAGAACCAGGTAAAGCAAATTATTGTATACTCTTGACTTGGGATATGGCTAGATATTTTTGCTTTCAAATTTTAGGTCAGTCTTTTGAGCAATTCCAGCTTTAAATTTCATTCTAGCTGCATGGCATCATGTGTCCCTGGACATGGAGAATTACATCAGTAAAAATTCTCTCGTTGATTCCTCAGATATCCTCAGGAAGCTTTCAAGATATTCCCTAACCAGAAATTTAGGAAACTAAGCAGCTGTGGCACAAGTAGTAGAGTTGTGAAAGGATAAACAGATGGCTGAAACTTGGACAACAGGGAATAAAAATACATACTAAATTTTTGCAGTGGAGAAACACTGTCTTTGTACATCTGCAACAGTTTGTGCTGAGACCTGTCCACAGAACACAGATCTTGCACAATGCACATCACATGTCTTTTCTATGATAGCATGCGTCAAAAGGGCTGTGTTGGGGTTTGGAGCGCTGATATTTGAAAAGAAGTTAGAAATAGGATCAATTGAAAAGCTTCAGAAGGACCTTCTGATTCTGGGTGATAACACAGTAGAATGGCAAATCCAGGTCATGGAAATGTAAGGTATGTTAGAATAGTCTGGAACAGAATACTTTAGTCAGAAAGGACCTTCATTGATCATTTAGTCCAGTTGCCACCTTGTCCCTTTGAAAGATAGAAAATCCCTCAGTATGTTTCCTCGATGCTTTCCTTATTGCATCAAAATACTGTTAATCTGGGGAGAGTCACCCCTTGGTGTTCTTTGTTGGCCTTAAGCTTCTGAAGCTAGCTCTGTGTTGTTAAGTGCTCAGCATAAAAAAAGGATGTTCTTTCTTTGCCTTTGCATGTGTAAGCCTTGCAAAAACTGTTCCAAACTCTTCATTTGCACAATGGAAAGTGGGTCCTATTGTTTCAGTGTAGCAATTTGTCCTCACATATGTGGTGGTGTATTTGGAACCAGTTCTGATACCAGCATATGGTACCAGCCCATGGTGGGAATTAGGTGATCTTGAAGGTCCTTTCCAACCCAAACCAACCCACTGTAGGATTTTACTGGTACATGATGACCTCACTATCTGTGTTCTTTAACATCCCACCTCAGACATCTTGCTGTAAAGCCACATACCAAGCCCAGCACCATTTTCAAAGTCTACAGCTGTTTTCAATTCACCATTGTTTAATTGGGTAGTGCCATGCCATCAGCTGTTGTTAGAATACTTACCTGAGCCCATCAAAGAAAGTGGGATAGAAAAGGCAAGTTTTTTTCTATGTATTCTCTGTGTCTAAGGAACTGATCAAAGGTGTCAGTGGTACGAAAGTGGCAGTGGGTATGTTCTGTCTTGTGCAATGCTAGTGGGGCAGGGATTGGAACATTTCTCCTATGGACACTGGAAGGGAAAACTTCTTTTTTTTTTTTGTGATTAGGATAAATTTACCCTTTGTTAAAATGCACTTGGGAATTATCCAAGGAAGGAGCACCGTTACTGGTTAGGCTAATGTCCCCCCTTGGTTTTGAAAGCTGCATTCATGAAAAGGGGCTTCAAAATGCAGCTAAGCGAGAATATCAGGATAAATAGGGGATTGGAGATTTAACAGCCCTTTTAGTTGAGAAGCTGTGGAAGATGTTGGATGGCGTTATCAAAACCATCAGAGATAAGCTTTGTTTCTCTTCCTAGCTACAATGTGCAGTGTTTATGAATGCTGATAGGAGAATTCCCATATGGAATGCCAAATTAGTTTCACAGACAGGAGCATGATGAAAAGAGTTTATTTTTGTGGCTTGATTTAAGTCCTGTGGTAAAAAGCTGTACAGTCATCCACTTTAGTGACAGGTGCAGGGTAGATAGTGCATATTTTGGTTTTATGCTACACTTTTTGCATTTTTTTGTAAATTAGTTGAAGCAGCTGGAAGGTAAATATGATATGAGAAAATTTTATCACAAATGGAATTCAATAGCTACTCATCAAATCAAAGTCTAACATGGAAAGTGAAATATTTATAGACAGTGGAAGACAATTTATTATTTACAATTTGGGAAATTTCAATGAACTCACTTTTTAGAAAAACCTTTTCTAGGAAATTAAATACCTTCCCAAAGGGACTGTTCATTTTCTGGTTATTAAAAAAAATTAATGCCATATTGTAGGTATGTATGGTCCTGATGTTTCTTTAATTGTTATTGTATTGGAACTTAGATTCTAGCCCCATGCTGAGTGACTATTTAGGACAGTAAGAGAACTCCGGCAGGGGGATTGATGTGGTTCACCAGGATGTAATTTTTTTCCCTCTAAGCTTTTCTGGAACTTCTGTAGATACCTTCTTCTACTTTATAGGTTGACTGCAGTTTGTTTTTCCAGGCACTTTCACAATTTTCTCTGTTTGAGCCCTCTTTACATCTATTAGTGTGAGATTCTATGATTGTCTCACAGCCATAAAATCTTTTTCTATTTTCACCTTGATTTCATATTGCTATAAAGAAAATGAAAAATGCAGCAAATGTTCTATAGCTGCCAAATTCTCTGCATTGCTATAGTTTGAGTCATTTATGAAAATTTTTAATTTCTGTAAACGTTTCAAAGCGTCTAATTTATAAAACTTTCTTTTGGAGATTATTTTGGTGTCGATTTTCAGTGCCTCCATAAACATCCCTCTTTATAAAATCAATATCCTTCTTTTAAATATTATGTAATTTATTAAGTGAAACATTGAGATTTTCATGTAGTTTATACAAAAAAAAGCTATTGATCCTGATCGTTAGCCCAGATTAACACAAATGCACCAGGCAGACTATTTTTAATTTCATTCTCAAAATTATGCTTTATGTTTTCATTATTAGAGTTACTCTTGATAAGAATTATCTTAACAGTTCTGTAGAAGTCAGGATTTTCTAATGACTGCAAGCATTGTTCCTTAAATTCTGTCTTTCCTCTTAAGATCGAATCTTTGTTTCACAGTTCCTAAAAAGAAGCAAGAAGACAAAGGCATCCATCTTCAATAAAAATTGCAGATATCTCCAAAGGCACATCGCTGGGTCTAGCTGGGATGGAGTCAACTCCCCGAAAGTGTTACACTGTTCATATTCAGGAAAGCATTAATTTGTGGAATTGTATGTTTTCTCACAAGGATGCTATTTATGGGTCCTTACTAAAGCAGGTGAAATCAGGAACTGTAATGAATTGCATGGGATTGTCTTAGGAATGAGGAGTGAGAATTATTAGTACTTGAGATTGTTACAGATGCTGCATTGCAATCTACTGAAAACTGGGAAGCATCCTTCAGAGATAGCCAGTTATCAGTAGTGCTGCTTCTGCACCAAGCACATTAAATACGTGTCTCAATTTTGAATTGTTAGTGGTTCTGAGAGAGTGACACAGAACCTTCAATGCATTGCTAATTGATAATTACTCTATCAATAGGAAAGAAAAGTAAAACCCCACAGCTTGTTTATGCTTAGTTACCTTTTGGGAATGTAACGTAAGTATGAGGTCACTTCAGTTCATAAAAAATTGACACAGTATTAGTTACCATGTGTCCATCTGTTTGTCCTGCTATTTTTTACCTCATCTTGCTAACTCGGGCCTTTGCCCTCCTCTTCATCTGTTCCCTGGGCCTACACAGAAAAAGTAGTTGATTTTATGTGGCATTTCCAGTAAAAACTTTAGAAAAAAAATATTTTAAGGTAGTTTTGTTTTTCATAGAGGAATATAAGTGAGCATGTAAATTTTACTGTTTACTAAGCATGGAAGAGGAATTATGAATCTGTCTTTCCTTGTCATATTTAATTTTGTAATTTCTGAATATGCCATTTAAAAATTTATATAGCCCAAAATATTTTCTATTAGTTATGTTGGGGATTTTTTTTAATTATAAATGAGTGTATAACACTCATATTTATATGAATTAGGTTGACAAATTTTCTCCATTTTTTTGTAACCATAAAATAATTAACAAATGCAAATTACCTGATTATCTGTACTGCTGTAAGAAGATTTAAAGTGCAGCTATTTGACAGTATATAGACCATGTACAAAGCATTGTTTCAAATGCTGATGATTGCTGGAAAACAAAGCAAGCTACCTAAGGTAGCTTACTTTAAGACTTACTATAAGAATATGCTGCAAGTAGAAATAATGGTTCTGCAAAACAAAGCTGAATCTATTCTTTTGTGGTGAAAGACATGTGAAGACTTCTTTTGCAGTGAAAACAAGATCCTTGCAATACATGAGGATATAAAAAGCTACTTGAGCAAAAAGATAGAATTTAATGTAGAAGAATCTCTTTATCTATTGGCCTGTTCTGTAGAGGTTATTTTGTATGATTAGAAGGGTGTACTAATTTCCTATATCATCTTGGGGAAGGTGCTGCTGGAAAATGTTCAGTGAGCACAGTTTTGTTGCTCACAGAGGTAGTCTTTTATATCTTAAAGGCCATTCTCCTTAACCTGTATGTAACTTGCACATTAAGCATCAAGAGCAGAAGTGGTATCTTCCTCTAGCAGATTGACTACTAAACCAGCAGCCTCAAAATGCTTCTTCTTTGTTCAGGGTCTGTCCTTTGTGGGATTTCCTCCATTAGTTTCTCCCAGAGTAAGGTCAAACTTTCCTACAGTACTTTACCAGCTGCTCGTCCTGGTCTCTCAATGCATGGCCTTTACATGAAGCATTGTTACAATCTGCCCCTAGGATTGAACAACTTCCCTAGCAACAGTGCAAACACATTTTCATTCAATTCCTTCCAGTTTCTGAATGTGTAACCTGAAGGTGTCATTGTCTTCACTTTTTCACAGTCACTTGGGTATCCATATCACTGCACGAAGAGCATTCCTATGTGCTGTTGGATGCTAAATATCACAAATGCAACACTCAGTGTCTGTCTTCCCTGACTTTCCAGTCTTCAGCTAACAACATACCCAGGAAATCTGTCATGAAAATCAGTTTGGCTGGAGGCAACTTCTCTTCTAGCCTCAGGTGTCAAAGTGCCAATCCCTCCTTGATTCAGTCTTAAAAATGTAAGAACACAAATATCCAAAAATACGGCTTTTCTTCCTGTGCCATTCTCAGGAGAAAATCTGAATATAGTCTTGACCAGACCTTTTCTCCCCAGATTATTTCAGTAGCAAACAAAACTGCCATCCTTTCCACTTGCTCAGTCCTGTGGCAAGCAGTAGAGAATTGTGGGGGAATTTTGAGAGATACCTGTAAGTATTTTCACATGCACCCACTAATGTATTGGACTATATGTCTGTTTTTAAAATGCAGCTTCATTATTTTTTTTCTTCTTTTGGGGATATTACATAGAAGACAGACAAGGACTATTAAATTGTATAAGAAATAAGACCTACAACTATTGATAGCAAAGCAAGATGCCCTTGACTTAAGAAAAAGCTTAAAATCTAAGCACGTCAAGCAAAGTTAATGAGAAGTACATCAAGTGTCTACTAGAACTTGCTTGAGAATATAAAAATAAAGTGGTCTGGTATTGATGGTTTTGCCAAGCCCAGAACCAGATTTTAAGGTTCCTATGAGGCAAGTAAAATCAGTTAATTATAAAGTCTAACAATGACAGTTAAAGAGAAAGAGCCCCAAAGATATGTGCACATTCTGAAAATCTGAAAGGCTTGGCACTGACTACTTGTATGTTGCTGGTTATCCTTTAAGGCCTCTTCCTATCAATATTCTAGGAAATATCAAGGATACTTCCTTAGAAAATGCTAGAAAAAGTACAGATAGCTCTAAGTCACGGTTAAACTGGATATGCAATTAGTTATCCTGTGCATAAAAGGGGTCTATTCCATTTTGTACAATAGCTGACGGGAGCAATGCACTTTTAGCCTGGTTTTGGTGCTTATTGCTGGATTAATACACCATAGCAGAGTAGGTGTGACAGCCCTGCCTTAAGGGGAAGTGTGGGTCATCACAGTAGGCTGGAGATGGTCAGACACCTTTTCCTTAGGGAATGGACAGTGAATTTCTGGAAGTTGTTTTCTGCTGGAGGGGCTGATCTGTGCTTTGGCTTTGTGTTTAGCCCTGCAGGCATTTTCTAACAGTCAGTCGACTGGGTGTTTGAGTGCACAGCTGAAAATTGTGTAGTTATCCAGACAGTAAATGAGATGATCATACCAACTAGGATGCAGCTGTTGTCACTTCAGCTGATGCAAAGCCAATGAAGTGTGAGAAGTAAAGATGTGACATTAAATGTTTTGAGGAAATAACAGGGGAAAAGGCTTTTAGCCATACCTTCTGGTTATGGTTATAATGAACGTATTCCCTATTAGTCAATTATTTTAACTAGTAATTATGAAACTATTATGAAACAAGTTCACTAGAGGAGAAACTTGGGCATTTGTTGATAATGTTTCTTACTAAAATCAAAGAAATTGTCTGCTATTTTGCACAACTAGAGCAGCTGAGTAGAGCCAACTTCATTTTGTTGTCCATTTCCATACTACTTTTCTTCTTTATTCTTTATTATTTTTTAAAATAACTTGACAGAATGGGATGCCAAATTTTAATAAACAATGCTCCAGATAGCACTACTATTATTTCTTAATACAACTTATTAATTACAATATTATTTCTTGATACAACTCTTTATTTTGCAAGTATATTCAAACTCTGCTCAATAAGTTGGGATGTCATTATCTTAAAGACTGCCAAAATGTATCAGTTTACATCTGTCAATTTTAAGTCAACACTTTCACTATGGTTACTCTGCTTGCTGTGGTTGCCTACAGCTCAGCCTTGAGGATAACCCTTCAAAATACTAGATAATTACACTATTCCCATAGTTAATTTGTGCATTTCAGTCAAACAGGAAATAGCTTATAGTCTGTTCCCTTGTTGATTATAGTTTCTTTTATATTAAAAGGGCGCCACTTAACATTTGCTTGCTTATGCCAGATGGCAAGTTCCTAATTAAATTCGCTTCTCATGTGCCTAGTTTTTCTGCTTGCATTTTGGCAAAGCTAAAATCTCAGTAGGGCCAACAGATAGCTGGGGTATACTAACAATATTATTGTTATTTTTACAGTCTTTCTTACGAATGGTAGCTCAAAAAAATCTTATGGATCAAGAGCTGTGACTTAACCTTTGGTACCAAGGTTCTGCTTCAATATAAATTCAGAACATCAAACCAGATTCTTAAAAATTATTTTCTCTATACTTCTACTGTTGCTGTATAAAGGCTGTTTGATTTTTTTCCACAGAAGGCAGGAGCACAAATTGCTGTTTTATTATGGTGGTTGATAAGCAATTTTTCTTGTCATTTTTCTGCTTCCTTTCCGTTGGCCTTCTTTTTGTGTTCTTAGAACATTAGAAGAGGTAAAAACTCCTGAGCTAAATGCTGAGCTTCCATCATCTGCCTGATGAGGACAATCATCTTGGTCCAGAAAAGTGACTCTGAATTAAGTACTTCAGTCTTGCATTCTGAAATATTGTTCAGTACAGATTCTTCATGGAGTGATCTTAGGAAATCATCAATTAAATTATATTTTTTAATGTGTGGTGGGTTCACCCTGGCTGGATGCCCAGCACCCACCAAAGCTGCTCTGTCACGCCTCTTCACAGGTGGACAGGGGAGAGAAAATATAATGAAGGTTTCATGGAAATGAAACCTCTCATGGATTGAGATAAGGACCAGGAAAGATCACTCAGCAAATACTGACATGGGGGAAACAGACTTGATTTGGGGATATTAACTGAATTATTACTAACAAAATCAGAGCAGGATAATGAGAAGTAAAAACAAATCTTAAAAGCAACTTCCCCTACGTCTCCCTCCTTCTCATCTCTATCTCCTCCTCCCTAGCAGTGTAGGGAGACAGGGAATGGGGGTTACAGTCAGTTCATCACACATTGTTATTGCCACTGCTCAGGGAAGAGTCTCCCCTGCTCCAATGTAGGGTCCCTCCCATGGGAGAGACAGTTCTCCTTGAACTTCTCCAACATGAGTCCATCCCACAGGCAACAGTTCTCCACAAACTGCTGCAGTGTGGGTCACTCTTCCATGGGGTGCAGCCCTTCAGGCACAGCCTTCTCCAGCGTGGGTCCCCCACATGGTCACAGGTCCTACCAGGAAACTTGCTCCAATGTGGGCTCCTCTCTGCATGGGCCTGCAGATCTCTGCCAGGAGTCTGCACCAGCATGGACTTCCCATGGGGTCACAGCCTTCTCTCAGGCATCCACTTGCTCTGGCGTGGGGCTCCTCCATGGGCTATGGGTGGATCTCTGCATCCTTGTGGATCTCCAGGGGCTGCAGGGGCAGAGCTGCCTCACCATGGTCTGCACCAGGGGCTGCAGAGGAATCTCAGCTCTCGTGCCGGGAGCACCTCCTGCCCCTTCTGCACTCACTTTAGTGTCTGCAGGGCTGTTCCTCTCACATGGTCTTACTCCACTGCTCTTTGGTCACAATTACATCTGCCCAATAACTGGTTTTTCCTTCTTAAATATGTTATCCCAGAGGCATTACTGTTATTCCTGATTGGCCCAGCCTTGGCCTGATCAGGAATCAGCACATCCTTTTTGGAGCCAGCTTGCATTGGCTCTGTCAGACATGGGGGAAACTTCTGGCAGCTTCTCACTGAAGCCACCCTATAGCCCCCTGCTACTGAAACCTGGCCATGCAAACCCAATACATAACTGTATTTCGTTAACCAAAGATTGCTCAGGCCTTCAAGGTGAGAAGTTCTCTTTGTGAACTGTTTTGCTGGGTTGACTCTGTACCTGTACAGTACATGTATTAACTATTTCCTGGGAATTAAAAGTGAGGGACTCAGTTTCACAGTCAAAAATGGAAATGCTATAAAATACCGTATACTTCTAGTTTCCAGAATAATAGCTAATATATCTGTGGTTTAGGCTGTTTTACTCCATAGCACTAAAAATGCTTTTTATTGTGCCTTTTCTCACCCTCCACCCCATTTTTGGCATTTTAGAATGCTAGGGCTTTTTTCCCCTGGCATTCTTTTAGTGAGTCATAGGGTGTAGTGATTGCATGATTTTGATTGCAAAATTAATAGTAGTCTACTTCAGAACAGCTTTACAATGGGAACTTGTAAAAGGAAAAATCATTAATCATTCAGCGTTTTATAGCATAGTTTTAAAGGAAAAGTAAAATGCTTTGGGAACGTTGCTTTTCCTTGGCTACCAAGAAACCCACAGGAGGTAATCAGTATTGGATAAAAGCGTTTCCTACACTGACTGGAAGACATTAATTCATTCAGTGACAGTGAAAATATGTGTGATTTCAGAGAGCACGTAATTTGGTTATATTCTGGTGTATACTGTGCAAATTATTGAAGAACAGTGTTTCCCTTTGTCCATTAGCAAATTCATTCTACAACATAGGAGGGTATGGCCTAACCTGGGGGCTCTTTGTTGTTCTTACTTGATGTGTTCTGTTTATAAGACTGACTGTATCAGGCAACACCTCAGAAGGAATTAGAGAAGATTGTCATTCCTTAGGGACATATAAAAATACTCTAAGAAAGACAATTTCAGAAACCGCAAATTTATCAAGGAGTAAAAAAGCAGGAAGAAGCACAATGAGGGTCTAAGAGCCTGCAGCTCCAGAGGAGCAGTTAAGAGGAGAAGTTGCTCCTTTGACTTGCAGAGCTGCAGGTCAAATTTCACAGGTGATAAATTGGAAATCTCCTTCATATGGGAGGAAACTTCAGAGTTTTTGCAATAAAACTGAGGGGACAGACATCAGGTCTGAAAGGAAGGGTACTTTGAGCAAAGAAAAATGGACAGGAAATTACTTGTTCGTAAGCATTCTTCTATTTGCATTCTGTCTTACCTGGCTGTTTCCAGGTTCTCTATTTTTTTTTTTTTTTTTTAATAATGGTATAATCTTGAGACTTACTGTGAGGAGCTCACTGTAAAGGAAACTTTTAAGCAGATCCACGTCAAAGTTCTGTTTTGTATGTGTAAACATAAAAATTGTCTTGAAATAGATCATGTAAACTCACATAACTTTCTTACACAGCTGAAGCCTTCATTATTCCTGATTCATTTTTACATTGAATATTCATCAGAATGTGTGAACAGAAACAGTCATGTAAAATGAAAAAAAATCCAACTTCTTTTGTCTAGATTAGTGCTAAATAAAATTTAGGATATAAATTCTTTATATTCTAGTTTTGCTCATACACTGATTTATACTAACACCCTCACTTCACTTGTATCAAGATTTAATTAGGTAAATGACTATATTAGCTAAAACATATCTTTAGATTAACTGCCTTTTCAATTCTGTGTATTTTCTTCTGTTAGCTTTTAAATGTTAGTTTTATGGGTTGTTTTTTTTTTGCAAGTAGTTTTGATATTTTGTAGGCTGAACCTGTGCAACAAAAGAGTTTAAAGAAGTTCTCTTTAGGTCTCATAACAAATTGTTAAGAATGTATTCACTTATTTATACTTAACAGCCAGTCTTAGTTATTGTCTTTGAGCATAAATGCTGGTCTGTAGTAGGACCATCCTACAATAACTTTTCCCTCTTGTTTAACGGGGAAGAAGCACTGTTTTAATACTGTATCTTTACATTATTAAATGGTTTTCCATCTCTTTATCACTTTTATTGAAGTTTGGTGTTGTAAGAAAATTAAACTAATGCAGATTCCCTCTATGGAATTAATTTAATAGTCAGTTGCTCCAAATATAAAATTACGATCCACTAAGTTCTGGGCTTTGGGTCTGTCAGGGCATGAGTTCTGGGATAATGATTCCTGTTATAGGGTCCTGGCCAGAGCACTGTGATTTTCATATTTTTACTTCTCTTCTTCTAAATCTTTTGAAACTGGAAATATTTTTCTTGTGTGCCGTAACTTTCTTTTTTTGTCTTTCTGGAAAGGTGCATGGTGGTGAGAGAGAAATGAGAGAGACTGAATGAGAAAACTATTCTAACTAATGAAGTAGATACTGAATAACAATTTCAACAGAGTTTTATGTGCTTTATATGCTTTTGTTTCGAATGCAAATTAGATAAATATTTTATTTCTCAGAATTAAATATATAATATGTTACTGAAATATAACATTTAATAATAAAATAAAATGGCAGGCTTTTATATCTCTTGATCACCAGTACTTCTGCTCTGTCAGTGAGTAGGGAAGGAAGCAAGAAAAATGAAAGAAGATAAAAGAAATAGGAAGAAAGCAAACGAGAGTGTTAAACTCATCGTATTCTTTAGGGTTTGTCTCTGCACAAGCCATTATGCAGTATAGGAATATGGGTACAGAGGCAATGCTTCCAAGACCTAATAAACCTGTTCTACCATAGAGGGACAGTCATTCAGTTTTCTGTTTCATACAGCCACCCGTACTGGGTGACTGCCATGTGTTTCACTTGAATCCTCAGAATTCAGATATCCCAAGGCATAACAGACCATCCTGCTCTGGACATTTAGTGCATTTGAGGTTTTGCTTTTGTTTTTAGTAAAGGCCAGATGATGTAAGAGGAAATGTTGTGACCAGAGAACATGAAACGTGGTTCTCTGTTGATTGTCAGTGCTGTTGACATCTGTTGTAGAAGTGATTCGGCGTATTATATGAAATAGAATTGTAAATACACTATTCTGCCTGTCACAGAGTGCTTGCAGATGGAGCTCTGAGTAGGTGCACAATGAATCATATCCTAAAATAAAAATCCCAATGCACAAAATAGCACACCTATTAAAAAGTGCTTTGCTCTGCCCTCCTGTCCAGAATATTAGAGAATTTCATATAAATGAAAGTATACATTTCTGTATGCTTTGTTAAGTATACCAAAGAAAAAAACATTTCTGGTTTTCTTCCTGAGAAAAAACTAATAACTAACTTTATCTAGCTAACAGTATTTGCATTTCATGCTTAGGAGAATGCTTGAATTATACCAACAATGCAACAGAACAAAATCATTACAAATCTGCTTGGACATTTAGTGTTTGGTGGGGTTTTTTCTCCTTAATACTAAGTTAGGCAACATTTTCTGCTTTTAAGGTAGTGCTATTACAAGGTTGCTCCATTGTGTCTTCCAGTCTGCGTAAGCTTTAATTGGTGTAAGAGTAACTTTCAAATGTTTCTCTCTATTTAAATGGGAAAGATATAACCCTCTTTTGGCTCACTGCTTTGCTCAGGTTTAGAAGATTACATCCCATTTTAAATATTCACTATAGCCCTATTCTTAGGAAGAGGTAAGGTCTCAGTCTGTCAATAAATGACCAGCTGTCCTATCCCTTACAAATTTAAAAAGCACATCAAATGTAGCCAATTCAAAATGCTCTGGAGGGAAACACTAGAAAAATTCTTTCCACCAGTTCTTGCTTAATATCACGTTGGAGCCTCTAACGCAGTGGGAAGTCAGGAGAACTGGAAAAAATTGGTTTTGAAAAGCTGATTTTTCTCTGGCATCATTATTCAAGCCCATGGGTAACTAAAATGCCCAAGAACAAGAAGAGAGGGTACTTGGACATTTCTGCTCTGTTATTGGGAGTCCAGAGATGTCTAGTAAATAATTATTTTTCATCTTTTCTGACCATTATTAAAAGTATCCCCCACTTTAGTTGTTTGGAGAATTTGGTTACTTTTTGGTTTTGCATTCATACTTTATTCCCCAAAGTGTCTGCCATTTTATCTTTAAATTTGCTTTGGCTACACTGCTCGACCTTTCTGAACCTTTACCAAGTTATCTTTTAATATTTCATGTGTCAAAACTCTTGTTTCATAGAATCTTTTAGGTTGAAAAATATCTCTGATATCATCTGGAGTTACACATTCATACAACCTACTTTTAGTTATTTTTACTGTTTTCCACATAATCACAGTATTTCAGATAAATTCCATTTTTATACAGGCTAGAATATCCTTGTTTCTTAAATACCCTTTGCTTACCAAATCCTTATCACCACTCAAATACCCTTTACTTACCGCTGCTTATCACAGTCTTTAAACGTCTCACAGGCTTGAAAAATATCTGACAGGACAAAATATGTCCTTTCTAGTTAGATGAATTACTTAAACTGATACCTGATAGTGTCTTCTCCAACACTGTGTTGATTTGTACTTTGAGGAATAAACAGATGTTTTTGAAATCCTATAGGGATACACTGAACTTCTGTTTAAAAAAGTAGAATTGGTTAAAATAGCAGCATATTGAAACCATAATTTCTGTATTTTTTCCCATTGTTTTTTCGCATTGTTTTTTCCTGATGTAAGTTTGCAAGTGCTTCTAGTTAGTCAGGTGCTGGTATGGGTGGATCCTGACAATGTGGAAGATAAATATGTTTGCTTAGTCACCTTTCCAGGACTAAGTCACCAGCCACTAACTTTCAAAATCCAATTGAAAAGGAGGTTGGCAGTTTTGGGGTGAGGAATGGGATATCAGCATTCTTGAACTGTGAAGAAAATTACTTGAGGGAGAGAAAGATTTAGATTTTGTACAAATGCAATGTAACCCCATAACTGAAGCTATTGTTCATTATACTAATGGATTCCAATCTTATAGTTGCAACAGAAATATTATTTTGCATGTAGATTTTTGACTAATGTTTATTTCTCATTTAAACTCTGCTGTCATGAGCATTTGCAGTCCAAACAGCTGTTGGGTGTCCAGTGTTTCATTTGTGTTCCACAGTTTTAAGCTGAGTGAAATTTGGTCTATCACTTGTAAGATGTTGTCAGTTAAATAGTCAGGAGGGCTATTCATGAATATATCTTATTTTTTCTCCGTACTCAAGAAAAATTTTGCTTTCTCTTTCCTTTCTTTGCATTTAAATAGGAGGACAGCTGCCTTCAGATGGTGCAGAACTCACTGACAGTTGCTCTTGCTTCAGTCCTGTTTCATGAGAACTTCAGAAGTTACTAACTGAGGTATTTATTTGTTGTTTTCATTTTTTCAAGTTTTTACTTTGCAGAAATTAGTTATGTAGAAGAGCGAGACAAAGGATATGCATCTAGAGCAATGAAGAGACATCGTATATGGAAAATAGTGCAAAGTTCTGTCTTAGAGATACTGGGTGATAGGATATAATCTTTCAATAGCTGGGCACTATCTTTGTCAATGTTTTTTATATGTTGAGAAATCAAATAATAACAAATGTGTCAAAAGAAAACCTGTTAAAATGCAGTTAAAAACATTAGGGTTTTGAGGGTCATGTACCCAGTTTTATCTGATTCTCTTATTTTCTCCAAGAATGGGCAAGACATTTTCCAGAAAATCCCTAAACGTGAATACCCAATTACCTAAATAATGACTAAATAATGAACCTTTCAAAACTGTCCATCATTTATAGGTTTCTTCCTCTAATACTCAAAAGGAATTTCAATTAAGGAAAAGCTTTGGTGTTAACACAACATACAAATACTTTCCTCACACTTCTTCTTTCATACAACCCTGAGATTAAATGCAAAATCTGTTTTAAAGATATTGGTAAATATTTTGTTATTGGAAATCTTTGTCATTTTTGGCAGATACCAGTGAATTAATTTCTTTGCATAGAAAAGAACTCTATTTGTGTAAGTAAACAGAGTCTGATAAAGGATTAATGGCCACAGAATTCATGAAGGGAAAAAAGTATCTTGTAAGCCTGTGATCAGTTGGATTTGTGTCAGTCCTAAATTTATGATCTGCAGCTGTTAAATGTCTGATAGGCGCTTCGTCTTCTAAAGCGTGATGACAGTGTGAGCACATGGCTGGAAACAAGGAAACACTGTGCTCTGAGAAATGAAATTGTCCAAACGTGGGTGATGATTGCAATGCTTCACATAGCACAAACCTTTTATTCCAGAAATCTTGCAAATGTATGTTTTAATGCTTTTTAAATTGTGGAAACCTAGCACAGATTCTAACATATCTCAGGTTGAACAGGAAGTCTGCTGGTCAATGTTTGTGTAGGCAGTCTAATATAAGGAGTGCCAGGCTGGAATTCTTTTTCTGCATTTGAGAACTCAAAGACTTAATGGTACTGAAAAAAAAAAGATGTCTTACAACTTCTATAATGTCGTCTGAAAGTATGTAATACATGCAGGTTTGTTTTTTTTTTTATATATAGCTCTAAGTATTTATATGCATCTATGCATATGTATGCATCTGTGGTTTAGATACCAAGATAGGCTTAACTTTTTGGAAAGACTGGTAATTGTTAGTATAGTTCTTGTATAAAATTTATATGTGCTATTATAGGTATATTACAATATCTGTATTTTCTTTTTTAAAGAGACTTTTTATATGCCAGCCAGTATAGATTTTAGCTAGAATAATGTTAGCATTAAAATGAAAAGTTTTCAAAAAATGGACTGTTAAAATTCATTTGGGATGTTACATACAGATTCAGAAAAGAAAGCGGAAGTCTTTTTGTTTCTAATTTTGCATTGTGTGCTGCTGGCAGCTAACACTGATAATAGTTTTTACGTGCAGGTTCTCTGGAGTGCTCACATTCTCAGATTTTAATAAAGGAGTTGGTGTTACATGACCGATTGGGCATTTTAGTGCGCATTATGGATTGGTTATGTCTTACAGTGGGGCAGTTCATTTCTGGAGCCAGGACACAACCATTTTAGCAGTAGAATTGACCGCTTATGTCACAGATTATAATTAGCTGTGTCTGTGTGCCAGAGCAACAGGATGGAATGCAAAACACAGCCAAACATGTGAACGAATTTTCTTCCAGTGATATTTGGCCAGGCCTAAAATATCTTCCACTCCAGATCTGAAAGTAGTGGAAAAGTTAGACAATTCTCTCTTGAAAAGAGACTGGTTGTAGTTTATTCAGAAGTCCACATTGTTTCAAATCTCCAAGGTAAGTAACAATTTTTAAAAATTATTTTTATATCTTTAGTAAAATGTTAACATGTTAACAATTGAGTTCTTTTTGATTGTTCTTTACTTATTACATGGCTGTATTGGCCTTCTCCCCTAAGTTTCTGTGCAACATTTCAGACTGATTTTGTCCTTATTTAAGGATCATTTTGATGCTTATGTGATTTGTTTTAGGGCCTAAATTATGTGTTCATTTTTATTTACAAGTTTAATTCTAGATTCAGATCATTTATTTATACTTCTTTTTACATTTAAATATAGTATTAAGTTACATAGTTTAAACCTGCACTTCTGTAATATTAAGAAGCTAACTCAGTAATTTTTGAATCTTTTACAGTATCATGTTACTGTACTTACATAAATATCTGATTTGCAGTAGTAAACCTTTGATGCTTGTAGCTACAGATTTCTCTCAGTTTATTTATCACATACCAAAAGTTAAATTTAGTCAAGAATGGATCCATGGTTCTGCGGAACACTTCTTTTTGGTTTGGTTGTGTGATAAAAACCTGTCACCTGAGGAATTGTCACCAAAATTGTTTCTAACTTCTATGAAGCATACTTGAATTAATGTAGGGCATATAATTATGTGTGTACAGAACTCCTCTTGCAAGTTTGTAATCTCCTTGAATTCAAATATGTTTTCTCTTGGATAATTTCACTTCCTGAAAGAAAATTACAGACTAGGTATCAGTGGATTACTGACTCATTATCAAATGATTTATTGGATGATACTTGGTGTCTCGCCACCAACAGGTGGTTGCACTGCATACTTAATCATGAATCTGAATGAGCGCGTAAGTGCCTAAAACAGGATATTGCCAAAGCGTAGGAATGTGATTTTAGTGCATGAACACCACTCCTTTTACTGAGATATGGGTGTTTTTACTATATCTGTCTTAAATCTCCTCCTGCTTGAGGAGGAGGAGGTGAATCATGTCCTAGAAGTGTCTGTCTATCTCCGTTTTCTGTAGAGGGTGCCTAGGTATGTATGGCTGCTGTTATCTGTGTTTGGAGAGATGAATTTTGGCCTGCACAGCCACTTCCAAATGAGTAATCCATTTGAGTGAACTACAGGAACTTTCTACCATAAAGTTCTGGAAGTTTGCTGTCAGTTAAGATTTTGGAAGTTTTGTCTGTGATACAGAGTCACAAATGATGCCACTTTGACTGAGATGGGTTGCTATTTATCTTCTAAACAAATGTGCTATTAGATACACCCCTCCTTTCCATTATGTAATGAAGAAAAAATGGTCCTAGAATACCACCAAAGGATAAGAACAACTGTGTGGAGTTAAATTAAAAATAAAAAGGTTTAAATTAAGCCCAGCATTAGAGGGAACCACTTAAAATCTCTTTTCTAAACCTTTATACTTTTGCTAACAGCATGCAGCTCTTTCCTGGTTGAAATCTCAGTGGTTTAAAGCATGTTATATTTTGAGTTTTATTCATAATCATAAGGCTTCAATAATAATATGAAGATACAACAGTCATGCTTATTGTAATAGGTTTGTAATTATACATATATGTAATAGATAAGTGTGATTATATTTAGTATTGAGAAGGCTAATGCAAAATGTGTGTTTTAAGCTAAGGAGTTTTGAAGAACAGTTAAAAGAATGATACACTACAGTCATTTCTTACAAACCCAAGCCTCTATCAACAGGCACATAAAGTTGAGTGTGTGAAGATCCTCTTGCTTGAATAGTCTCGTGAGGTTTTTTTCCTTCTTGTGGAAAGTAATGCCTTGTACATGAGATACAAATCCCAGGTCCTAACCTCTTGCAGTTTTTAATTATTTTCATGAGTTGGAATTAAGTAAGCTGGATTTCCTGTGGACTTATTTCTCAGAGTTGATTGTCTTACATATTTAATGAGCAGTGACTGAAGGTTTTTTGTAACAGAGACATTTACAAGGTCTTTCTCTCCATCAGTTTTCTGATATTTAATAAGGTTTCCATGCCCATTGCAGTCCCTTAGTAAAAACATAAATGGGGGTTCTTATATTTTCTCTGTTATTTTCAGAAAGTTTGCAGGAATGTAGTATTTGAGGCCTCTGCTTGTCTGTTGAATTTGCTTGAAATTGGCTAAGAAACTCAAAAGCTATTGAAGGAGGTAGGGAAAATGAATGAAAGACAGATGATTTAGACGTTGACATAGGGTTTGGTGGCTTTTTAATTTATTAAACCAGGCTAAAAGCATCATGGCAGTTTGGATAACAGGTTAATTCAATATCCTGGTCAAATTTTCAGCTCGGGTGGTAGTATTCTCACTATTTAATTCATCTCAGCTTTGGCTACCTGGGCCAGTCTTCTCATTAAACCTTTCTGTGTATCTGCCAAAAGCTGTTAAACAGCTGCTGCATTTCATGCCGTTGTTGGTTATGTTTCTGTGCTGGATGAAGTCTGTATAAGCCTGTGAAGAGAAATATAAACTAAAATACATAAATTTTTTTTTAATGGAGTGTGGTGCATACTGGAGTGTTGGATAATGCTGGTGGCAGCCGTGAAACACATGGTTTTCAATAAGATAGATGTTTATTTGTGTTTGTGGATACGTATATCCTGAAGGTTGCTTGTAAGAATCACGTATATATGTATTTTCAATAAAGGGATGTAGAGATGGAATTGTCTTGTAGTAATGACTGTTAAAACTCTTCAGTTCTTCCTTGTTTATTTGCTCTGCTGTCAGCGCTCTGAGGAACAGAAGTTTAGTACCTTTGCTTCACTTTACCTTCTCCCAGAATTGCAAGTGGCAGATACTAAATTTTATACAGACTTTTTGCATCATTGCCTTATTAGTTGTGGATACCAGTGGCTTTCAGAAAAGTTTCACTGTATAGAGTATAACAGCCTCTGTTTCATGTTAAAGTTTCCCATAGGTCCTACCTTGAATTTCCAAGCTGTTAGACCTTTCTGTCAGAAGCTTACAGGCTCCTGATGGAAGCAAACATGTCTGCAAAGTTCCACTGCACCCAATTTCCTCAGTTTTGAGGAAAAGGATTTTAAGTGAGAGGCAGTAATAACAAATAAAAAAAATGTTCTGGTGACTCCAGACTGCTGAAAGCAGAATAAAATGGAAGAGTTTCTTAAAAAATAAATGCTCTGGAATGAAGCGGAGTCAGCAGAGCACAGCTATGGTAATGAACCCTAACCAGAGACTAAGTTAGCAACACTGGAGATATCAAGCTCCTTCCAAAGACCTGTTCCAGTCCAGCTTTGAACTGGAGTTGATGGTCTTTAGAGGTCCAGTGCAGCCTAATTTTTCCTAGGATTCTCAGAATTTGTTTGGATTTTCCTGACTATTCCATTTATTGTTATTATTAATTACCTACTGGTTTTGTTTAGTCACCTGTCTGTCTTACTAGCTGATCCAATCTGCAGTGTTTCAGAGTTCACGGAGGAGGAAGACATCACAATTTAATAAATATGTGAGATTGGCAGCCAGCAGTATTCTCAAGCCACATAAAGTTCCTGTAAATAAATGAGAATTAACTGTAATATTTTACTTGAATTTTACTTAGAAATACAAGGAAGGAAATAGATGGATTCAGAACTTAAAGCTAAAAAACTAACAGTGAGTATTACTTCAATATCAGCATTCCCTATGAGTTGAAAAGCCATGGGAGGATTTGTGTGACTGGCAGAAAAGGTTGCTGCTATTGATTGCCTGAGTGAAAGTTTTCACAGTAGGCATAACAAAATGATAAGACAGATTTCAGTATGTGAAGGAAGAAGAGGTTGATTTGAGTTTGGCCTGAGTGCCAAACAAGAAAGTGAGAATGGTGAACAATCCCAAAAGCCAGCATGGTTGAGTCAGAGAAGGCACTGTCAAGTTTGGTTCTCTCCACAGTCATGTAACACTGTCCTGATACACGTCATGCCTTTGTAGTACCCCTCAAGATTTTTAGCATATAAAAGACAGTTGTATTTGAGGACTGAAGTGGTCAAAGTTTACCCAGAGGGTACCCAGAGCCAAGTTTTATGTAGTATGCATGGGTGTGGCATAGAATTTTATGGAGGTGGAGCCAAACTTTTTGTAGGGTGGGCAGCAAGACCAAGGTAAGACCTGGTAGTCCTGTGCTGCCCATGCTGCTTTTCAGGCTATTTTTCTAGTCTCAGATGCTCAAACAGACCTGATGAAGGGCTTGTACACCAAAAAACTTGCCTAATTTTTAGCCCTACTGTTCAGTATAAGAAAAGATTTTTCTTTTAGCCCCACTGCTTTTCTTCCCTGTAACATTGTACTTCTAGTTTCGTTCTGTTATGGTAGGTATTTCCCGTTTAATGAAAATACTGATGACATCTGCTGAAAACTGTTATCTTACTTAAAAACAGAACTGCATTACAAAAGAGTTTATTTAATTTTGAATGGTTTCTTGAGTCATTTAATAATTATGTTCAATGCATGTGTGAAAATAATGTTTCCGAAACCAGAAATGCAGTTCTTATATTCACAAAATTGTTTAAGACTATTAATATATTGTTGAAACAGAGAAAAAAGCATTTCTCAGCTATATTCAATAAAACCACTATTTTTCTGAGTACCCTCCATTCTTTCTGAATTGAATATTTTGTTGAAATTCTGTTAGTAACAACTTTCACAATCAGTGAGAGTACTTGCTTTTTAAATACATATTCTTATTCTATTAATTTTGCTTTTAGTTAAACATCTATTGAATTGATAGTATTGTGATTCACATTTGGTGATTTGTTTTAACTGATTTTAATCACATTTATGGAAGAAAAAGCTGTATTCCTTTAGTCATATTGAAAACATCTAAAATACTATTTAAATTAAGAACATTAATATGACTGTCTTCCTGTATCAGAAATCCTAAGGTACCTAGTAACAAATGGCTTTAACTCAAGAAAAAATTCAAAGCTAGCATTCAAAAAATTATGTAGAAATAAGCTTTGATTTAGGATTGTTTAGTAAGTGAAGCATATAAATGTCTAGAATGCAAAATGAGGAAAACAAAGGCAGCAGAAAGAAAAATTAATCTATATTCCTTTGCATTATCAAAAGATTCCATCTTCTGCTACCTTTTCCTTTTTTTTTTTAACTTCCTTCAGCACTCCTAGGTACTTCCTCTTTCTCCCCATATTTTACAATCTCCACTTTTACATCTCATGTTTGCTTCCTGAGTGTACTCACTACTTAACCTTTTTCTCTTATCTCAAAGTGTCTACTCACAGTATTTATTTTACTGTAATTAAATTACAATGCAGAGACTTTTTTACATGTCTGATTTCATATTTTGTTAATGCACAGCTAAAAAGAAATAAAACCATTTTTAAGACAATTTTCCCCCACCAAAAGAGATCTCAACCTTGTGGTAGATTTTAAATTTCAGCTGAATTTATCTAGCATTTTCTTTAGATTGAAATAATAGATTCTAGGGCTTTGAGGACACTCTGCTTTTGTACACCAGAAGCTGACAAAAATCTCTCAGTTGTCTTTATGTTGAACTTTTATGTAAAGCTTTTCTGAGAAGTGATTGCCTTCCAGACGTGTGTGTGATATTGTTCTTGAACTGCAGGTAGGGAATCAAAATCTATACTAGGCAAAGTTTAGTTGCCCAGATGGTAGAGAACAGTCCAAATTACCTGCAAACCTGCACTAGGTGAACCTGCAGACGCTAAGATATAGAGTCATTTATCTTTATTTTGCCACTAGAAACTTACATACTTTTCCAGACTTTGAGTTTAGGAAAGCCTGATTCGCAGCTCTTGGTTCTCTGATAATATATCAGGCTACAAAAACTGATTGATGGGTCAGGCACTACTGTCTGAATCTGAGGAATAAACAACGTCTAATTGAAGTTTAAAAAGACAAGTTATATTTGTGCTCTATGAATGTCTTTTCCTGTGTATGCCTAAAGAATAACTTTGGAAACTGCAGACATACTTTCTGGAGAAGGTAATGTGCTTGTTATTTGATCCAAATAGGGATTGTTTTCCAATTACTTGAAATTAGAATCTTTAAAATGAAGGAATATGCCAAAAATTAATCGTACATTTCAGATTACACTATTTGATTTACATCAGTAAATCAACTTTCAACTAAAGTTAAGGATTTTATTAATATCTGCTGTATTTGTTTTGGATTAAGTACTTTGAAAAATTCTACTTTGAAATACAAGGAGTATATATGTTATGTCAAATAAGAGATTTTCCTTTTAGTTTATCTTGGAATGCATACATACTTAGCATGTAGTTTGGGTTTTGTTGATGCTTCATTTGTTTTTACATCTAACTGAAAGATCAGCTATGTCTTTCTTAAAGGTTTTAATCCAAGAAGTGCTATACTGGTCAAAACCAGTATTTATATATTTTTCCATGTTCTTCATCTTCTGTGTTTCTTGCATTGTATTATTGCTTTGTCACGGTTGCTTAGAAAGAAACTTAGAGATGGTTGCTGCCTAAACAGTTGGAGTCAACATCACCAAAAAAGGCTTCTGCAGTACAAGTCGTTTGATGATTTCCTTATGTGTCTAATACACATTTAAATTAATTGGGTTTTCCCCGTGTAAGTAAAAATGAGTAATAAAGTTGTTATGACCAGGACTGCAAAGCAGCAGGAGCACATCATTTTGTAGTCATTGACATTTAAAATTCATCAGAAAAGGGCAGAGGTTTAAAGTATGTAATGAGACACAGTATACGTAGGAAAGCATTTTGCTTCCCCTGCTACTGAAAAGTGAATTTTGAATCTTTAGTTTAGTTACATGTCAAAAAAGGTACAGTTGTTACTTTCCAGATGCAATGTCAGATGATTCTATCGTATTTTTTAAAGTATATATGTGATGAATCACTTGAATTAGGGAGGGAAGACTTGAGGATTAATTTTCATCTCCAGCTTCTATATCTAGTTCTATTCCTTCTTTCATGTATTTTTATTTCACTATTCCAAAAAAAAAAAAAAAAAA
>VZTH01009152.1:96379-109122 GCA_013397815.1 Aleadryas rufinucha | reverse complement strand
TTTTCAAAAAAAAAAAAAAAAAAAAAAAAAAAAAACCACAAAAAAAACCCAAAAAACCCAAAAAAAAAAAACAAAAAAAAAAACAGCAAACAAACAAAAAAAAAACCTAACAAGCTCCACAGAGTAGCAGTAGCAGTATAACTCCATTTACTATGTGAAATCATTTATCAGGGCTAAATAAGCTGCTTTTCAAAGTCCACAGCCAACACAGGAAAGCACCACAAAAGGGAGTTATTTTGTAATTGTGCTGAAGTCTACAATATGAACTGGAAGTATACCTCTCAAGAGGTAACAGCATTCTGCCTGGAAGTAGCACTTTCATAAAAGCAGCAGCAAGACAAGGAAAAAGAAGGAAAAGTTATGCCAATGTGTATGTCTTTATGTACCTAAATAGAGCTATTACTTTTTGCTCTCACCTCTTCCCAGCTTTGACGACATGAAATACTTTTCCTGCAAACAACACAGAGGATAATGTTAAAGGGCTTTTGCTAAAAGCCCTCTCAAAGCAGGTCTTGCTTTAGGAACACTATTTCTACAAGATACATTTTGGCCTTGCTTCTGGTAATCATTGTGGTATGATAGGAAAGCTCTTCTATCACACACATAGAAAATAAAAATAATTTTTAAAAAAAAAAAAGTATTTTTAAACAGAAAAATATGGAATTGCTTTTTTAAAAAGTATCTAATATTATTCTTTGTCTGGTAAACATACACACAAGATTATGACAGCAGAGATTCTTTCATGATTTGACTCCATCAGAGGGATTGCTTTCATTTTCTTCACATTTGTAAGGAATTTCAAGTCTTTTGATGTGTTTTCAATGTCCCCAACGAAGATTATTTTCCCATTCCTTCCCCTGAGTCAGCTTCGCAATTCTGGTCTCTGTGTCACGCTTCTAAGTGCGACAAATAACCAGAAAAAGCATCACACATGACAAAAAAAATTTTAAAAATTTATGCCTACAAGTGTTTTGAGATTCCTGGTGTTGTCTCCAGTGAAGGAAAATTGAAGGCCACAAAACAATTCTTATTTGCATTTAATGAAATGAAGAATTTATGAAATGAAAAAAATGAAATTTTATACACAGAAATCTTAATTTTCGCTGCAACTCAAACCACCTAGCTACCAGATCCTATTTGCAAAGTTTAACTTAAGTGTGTGTGAAAGTAAAACTTTGTGGTTCTTTCTTTTCTTATGATACTGTACACTGATAATAAAGGAGGAATTAAAAGTAACTGAGATCATCCAAGTTATACAGAAGAAAAAAAACCTAATTGAGAAAAACAATTTGAATGGTAATTCAAAGAGCATGGGATGTATCCCTTTTGTCAGATACTCAGATAACTTTCTTCTCTCAATGTCCATGACACCCAGAGACATAAAAACCGCTCAAAAGTAGCCAGAATTCTGTTTAATCACCCATGTTAAGAGTAGTACTGCTGACATGATATAATAAAAGATGGAATGTCAGGACTTGCACGGAGTTCTTAGATGTTATTTCCAAATAAGTAATATCCTAAATAAGTACTATTTTTGCAAGATTTTTTTTTTTATTTTAAGATATAATCAGTTTGTAATAGCTATGTAAAATATTACTCTACAAATTGTTGCTGTCTATTGATATTTCATTCTGGTTGAGTTTTCTTTTTTTTTTCCTTTCTTTTTTTCTTTCTTTTTTTTTTTTTTTAATTAAACTGACAGAATTCAACTTACTGTTGTTCACCTCAAAGTAGCTGCCCATCCCACTCCCCCCGCCTATCTTTTTTGACTTTGCAGTCAAATTTGAGTATGATAAAATAATGGCATAGAGGTTTTCAAGGTAATGAAGTTTTTTCAAGTTTAGTGGAAGTTTGTTGTGAGATAATGCCCTCATTAGAGGAAAACTCTGTCCTGGTGTACATTCTGTTGGCATGCGAATAGTATCTGCTGGGTCAGAATACACAATTGAAGCTAGCTAATACTGATGGGTGTTATATTTGGCTCAGGAATTTTTTATAAAGCACATAGAGCAAAAGCAACAAGATTACTGCGTTGATGTGGGTACTTGACCAAACATACAAATCTACAGAACTAGGCCTCATCACTACTTCTCATTATAGTACAAATTATTAATTAAGATTTCACTGTTTCTTTGCTGTTTTTAAAGGATTTTTTAGATACAATTGAAAGCAACAGGAAACATACACAGGCCCTGTACCCTAGTCTCTTTTTATTCCCTTTGTACTTTGCTGCTAACTTTAGTTTCATCTCTGCTGATTATTTAAGTGATGAGCATGAACTGGGCTTTGAGTTTGCTCTTTCTCAGCACTTCTCCCAGATGAAACACTTACCTCCCAACACAAATCCTGAATTTGTTTCAGAATATTACTGCTGTATTCATAAAAGGTGTCCTGTGTGTTCAAGTACCATGTCTGACCTGCTTCATGATCAGAAGGACCAGTCCCTCATGTCTTGTGGCTATTTGTAACATCTAAGAATTCCTGTGTTGGGACACTGAGGTATCACAAGTCAACTTTGGTAGGTATTAAATTAGTATTTAAGACCATGGAGACAGAAACTCTGCTTTGTGGTACTTCCTGAATGATTTTCTATGTATCTAGAAATAGCTGAATCACTGTCTTGACAGTGATTTTATTTTTTTTTTCTCCATGCATTTTAGCAAAATGGCCAGAGAAGGTAGGCTTGAATATCTTCCTCAACAGAAGATGCACAGAGCTGGATAACTTCTGGCAATCATTTACCATTGGTGTTAAAAATTCTTAAATACTGTGAATAATATTTTTGGTGATTGATGCTGCAAGTATCTAACCTGGTACATTACAAGAGTATTTGGAGGTGTGTTCATCCAGTCAACAGTATTCATTCAGTTCCTTTGTGGGTTAGGGGGTTCTTTTAATTGACTTGTATTTGTTTTTGAATATTAATACTACACATTTGAGTACTGGATATACACTGAACATTTATATTTTGTGTGCCTGAACAGAGATATCAAAAAGAAAATACTAACGGAATTAGCATCAAATTTCCCCACTGAGGAGGTCTGGGAAATTTCTCTATGTGCCCTTTCATTCTGGATGCTGGCTCTGAAGAAATGTCCCAAGTGAAAAAAAAATCAGTGGAAGATATTTTGGGACAAATCAATAAAATTGATAATAAAGATTTTTCTGTCATCAGGACCAGATGTTGTTCACTCACGTTCAGAAGGCAAAAAGTTCTTTGTGTGCCTTTCTGGTAAAAAAAGCGAGATAGCACCAAACATGGCTTCATCCTAATTTTCTGTGCCAAGAACTTCTGATATATTTAGGTATTGCTAGCTGCATGATTTTAGCTTTGCATCCACAGTATACCCCCACTGTCCCTTCTTCCAAGAGCTTGAATACAGAGTAGAATAGTGATGAGAAACACACATAAATCTTCAAATACTATGCAATTCCTATCAATTTTTATATGCAAACAGGAAGAATTTTGTCATTGTCAGGGAATACCCCCAGGCAGATTATCCCTATCTTGATACTTTGAATAAACAAAGGAGCAGTAATGTCATTTTAAGCCAAAATGTAACCTTTGTTGTGTTTAGAAATGGTTATAAAGGGATTTTAAAGGAAGAGTGTCTTATGAATAAGTAAAATGTAGAGTAAGCAAACAGAGACTATTGGATGTTTGCAAGCAATTGGGGAAGAATGTTTTAAGTTACAGCCATTGAACAGAATAATTTCTGATAAGCTTAGAACTTGAGGTATTGTGGACATCTTCCTAGTCCATTGTAATGCAACGTGAAAAACAGTTTTTCTTAAAGAACAAAGGCAAGTCTTAAAAACACGTATTTTCTGTAGCTGTCTCTCAAGTGCTGTAATTTTCTGGACTTGCAAATGATACTGTAAATCTAAAAGAAAGAGTTTTTCACCGGAGGACAATAGAGAGTTTAATGTACAATTGAGAATACAGGAACACTTCTGTAGAGCAGTCCTGGAAATAAACACCAGACTCACGTGTAATTTTCTGTCTGGTACTTTCTAGCAGGTCTGGATGTATTGCTTTTGCAGGCACAAGAGTTTGTGGTGTAAAAATATGATATCAAGAGTAAAAATTTGAATTTCATTAAGTGTTTGAAATATCACATTATTTGCCAGTCTTCAACTTTCTAATACAAAACAGAAATATATCTCTAAAGAGCACAGTGTGTTTTATCTTCGCTAGAAATTTCAAATGATTTACCATTTGGAGTTGTTATTGAAAAGGCTGTAGCAGGGAATTAAGAAAAATTTATCTGTAAATATCAGAGCATATTCCAGATTCTTTTTCCATTAGAATGACATCTTTTGTGCCCTACATGCAAATCTAAGTAAATACATAAATTTTAGTTATATAGCCCTATGGAGCTACCACATGATGCAAAACAGTTCACTTCCTCTGTACAAGTTGATGAAATGTTTTATATTTCAAATGAGGAATTATTCCCTTTTATAAAAACAATAGCATTTTTCTAAGACAAAGATTTGAAATTGTGTAACACATGACATTCTTGTTCACCACACAGGGATTTTATAGTCTTGGTAATTTCCTCAAGTATTATTGACTTACTTGGGCAGCTAGATACACAGCAAGATGTTGCTAAGTCTTGGTCTGACTAAATACATGGTTTTAATTGTGATATTTAGCTTCTGATTTCAATTGACTTTTGTCTTACCTGATGTAATTAAATTTTTTCAGTAAAACTGTAAAATTGGATGTCTGGGATAGATCACATAAAATAACACAATTTATATACTGTAGTCGGTAGTTATCACATCCCTGTTTGGTATTGGATTTTGCGTATCTGAAATTTTACAAAATTCTATAATTTGATGTTTTATTCAGAATTTTGGTCATCAAGTTACTTGCTGATGACCTTAAGAATGCAATTCTTAATTCCAGATTTTTGCAGGAAATAACTATAATAAGGACTGAACAGAAAGGCTTTGTCTGCATACAGTGTAATGTGCATGTCTCTTCTGAATAAGGAAATAATTTAGCTGTCACTGAATGAAAGAACTAAAATGCTAGTGAACAAAAATTACCTCTGGTAGATTATAGCAAAAGTTCTGTAAATTTGACAGCCACCTTCTCTTAATTTCTCTCCTTGAAGTGTCAGATAATACGTGGATTGCTTTGTAAACCTTTATTACTTGCAAGGAATGAGAACCCCAAGGGAAGCCTTCCACTTTCACCTGAAGAAAAGCCCTCTGACACCTGGAAGGATTGAATGATCAGAATAAGAGAGGATGTGGTGTTAAGTGATTTTATAATTCTTTTCAAAGTATCATTTTATAAATTAGTGTTGGAAAACTTACTAAATCCTCAAGACGTCCCTGTGTGTTTAATTTTATTTTGTCCTTCTTAATGGGAAAACCCTTTATACAGGAGACTAAATGCACACTGTTCTTATTTTTCATAAAGACAGGATTTTTATTAAACTGTAAGGAGACAGTGGGTGACTCTCCTAGCCTTTCCAGAAGAACAAGATGGCTCTCAGCATTCCTTGCACATCAATGTTTTCCCTTCTTCCACCTGTTCAAGAGAGGGGCTGCAGATCTCATGCTAGTTGTTTAAAGACTTGCCCATACAAACACAGGCAGTTTAAGATCGTACCTAGCTTAATTATAAACACCTTCTTAAATGCGCAGTTAAAGAAAAAGAGTGATCTAGAGGAATTGATCTACTCTGACTTCTGCTTCAGAGAGAGAAACCTCACAGCCAGAAGACTACAATGATTTCTGTTCTGATGTCCACTGCAGTACATTATGTATCTGGTGTACTTGCCGTCCTTCAAGGAAAGAATAAATCGTGCTGAAGAGCAACTGCTGTGGGGGAAAAATGTATTGGACTTTAGAGGGCAAAATTTATTTCATAATTAGGTTCGTTAAAGCAAATTATTCACTGTCACATTTTTATCATCTACTCAAGGCCCATGAGAGATCTTCTCAAAGGGATTGGAGAATAAAACCTACTAGTAACAAGTGATTAGTTACCTGTTGCAGGTTTAATGTTTTAAAATGTCTTTGTAGTAATAAACCTCTTGAAAAATACTGAAAGACATTCACCAGGACAAGACAATATTTTGCACATGGAAAACGTGAAAGTTCATTATACAAAGAAGAGTAAGGAAATATTTAAATGATCTTGACACCATTAATGGATCTCAGTCTTTAATTTTTAAGTGAAAACAATGGCTGTACAGACGGTTCTTTTTTCTTAAAGGATTATTTCTAAAATTTATAATAGTAATGAGAGCTCCATGGGGTTTAAACAGTAGCCTCACCTGCATCATCATTCAATCATTTCTACATCAGTTATTCTAAGTTCTTTGTGGGTTTGTTTGTCTATGGAGACAGAGTAACATATATGTTGAAAAACTCAGAAAAGTAATAATTGTGAGATTTTAATTTTCCTTTCACATTACGGTACTCAAGGTCACGTAACTGTAATGGTGGCTGAATTTCAGAGAAAAAAGGTTCACTTTTTTTTTATAATTAGAACACTCAGGCATTTCACGTAAAAGGCATAGGATTTCTCATAACACAGATAAGCTACTTCTTCAAATGCTTATAAAGTATGCAAAAATTTAAAATCATTTACAAAAAGTCTGTGTAATATTTTTGCTTGGTCTTTCAATTCTGGTGGGAGTACTGTGAAAAATTTTTTTTAAGGAGGAAAATAAGTGAAATTGAAAGATAGAAAACAAAAAAAATTACGTTAAGTGAGATTCAAGAGTAGACATATTAGACAAATAATATTTTATAGAGCATATTATATTAATATTATTAATACTATATTCTAATAGCAATATGACATCTATTTATATAGTATTAATTATTATGTTATTAATTTTATATAATCGTGTGCTGTCAGTGACTGCCTTTCAGCTTTACTTAAAATGTGCAAAGCTGTTAATTGTGACCATGTCATAGTCATTATGCAAATGTGCACTGCAGGGTATGCAAACAGTTAACTAGGCCATGTGAATTTCTTCACTGGTTTTCACAAATTATGCTGCGGGGATCCAGCTCTTTTCAGCTAATGACGCTAGTTTACAATTTGAACTGTAATATGCTATGCAACACAAAAATTTCAACAAAGCAAGACTGGGTAAGATTAAATACAGTATGATGGAAGGGTTGAAAGTAATTATAAAATTTTCATCTAATCATGAGAGTTTGATTTTTCCCTGCCTTTCTGGTTTTGTCTTGAAAGCTTTTCCATATGGATTCCAAAGGTTTCCCATCTTTTTCTCTGAACAACAGGGTTGCCTTAAATGTTTTTCGTCTTTCAGGAAAATACTCCAACTGCACCCCTTTGCTGTTGGTTAATCAGTGGACTGCTTGTGTTTTCACAAAGACAGAAGTGTGTGTGCCTGAATGCACTAAAGTATGAAGTCTTGGTGTACTTCTGATGTTCATATTATATAATAATACCCATCTAGCCCAATGCAACATACATTAAAAAAATTAATGAACATAATATTCCATGAAGATACTGTATGCAGATCATAAAAGTAGTTCTCATTTGCCTCAGTTTACAGGTTAATTTCAGTTTACAGTTTGTATACAATGGCACAAGAATTTCATTTAAGATGTTAAAATGGTCTTTTTACTGTACTGTTTTTGTTTAGCACTATCACCTCCTTTCATCCCCACATATACTGTGAAATATTTTGCATGTGAATGAATATATTTCATGTAAAGAGGCATTGTGGTTTAGGAATGGTGTTCTCCAATTCAGTACTCCAGCTAAAACCATGCCGCCACTTGCTCCCCCTCTCCTCCAATTGGAAGCACAAAAGGTAAGGATTATGGGTTGAGATAAGAATGGTTTGCTGGAAGCAGCAATGAGATAAGAAAATGAACAGTAACAGCAACAATATTAATAAGAGAAGGTATAGCACAAAAATTTTGCACGAAAAGCCTGCAACAGCAAACAAATACCAACTGGTTCTTCCCAACCGTGTTTTCTTCCACTGAAAGGAATGCCCTTTTCCCCAGAAGCCAGACTCCCTTCTCCCCCACCCCTGCCAGTGCAATGACCTGCTGGGGTACAGAAAAACATCAGGGTCCTGTAAACACCCCCTCAACCATGTTCCCTTCCAGCTGCTGCAAAAAAATTAACCTTGTCCTAGCCAAAACCAGAACAAGAGGGGAGAGTAGATGTACTGATGACTGTTCTTGAAGAAGAACATGTATAGTACAAGCACCGTTTCATGGTGCAAATTTCATCATGAAACCTCACCAACTCTTCTTAACTCAGATTTGAAAAGGTTTTATTGAGTGCTTTTTGTCTCTTTGCTGAAAATATAAAATGCTAATAATTACATAATTATTAATGGAATTACAGCTGGTTGTTAATATTAACCAACTAAGTAGTTCTGTATTTAAATTATGTTTTCCAATTGTGCATTGTTCTCAGTTGCTTTATGACAACATGACAAAGTACTTGAGTAACGCAGTTCTGAACTGTGTATTAAGGAGGATTTTATTTACATGAAAATAACGGCCATTTATGAACAAAAACAGTTCATAAAACCATATCTTTACAGTTGAAGTACACTGAGATTACTTATTTTAATTTAAATAGTGTTCTCTCTTCAGTGTCTCCTACAGGTAAGTCATTCTTGAAAATAATACGATTAACAAGCTTTTACTCAGGCTTGCTTTCCTAAGCAGGCTAACAGATAAGTTTGCAAATTCCTTTTTTTAAACACAGCTGTCTTAAATGAGTATTTCAGAGATGTCAGAATAGCTTTTTGAACTTGATGTCCAAACCAACATCAGTCCAACAGAAACATTAGTGATAGAGAGTTTTTCAGTGTCTTTCATTAATCAATATTAGTATAAAAATCTCCTGGACCTCAGAATCACTCAAATGACAGAGACCAGTTTCTAAGTCTTGCATGGAAAAAGGTGGACTGGAGCTAGGGAAATGTTGTCATGGCTATATATTTTTAGAGGGCAGCTGTGGTAACACAGTGGGAAGAACATACAGCTCTTTCGTGGGCAGCTCATACGTATTACTACAGGCATGAATTTCATGCCTTACATGCAACACGTGCAATGCCTGAACACATGGGAAATCTCATGATGTCAAAAATCTACAGTGTTACCAGTTGTTTGCAAGTTTGATCTATCATGTAAAATCTGTAAAAAATCTTTCAGCAGCTAATTAGCATTCAGTATCTGTTTTAAATCAGCGAAGAGGCAGGAATTAATTGGATTTAAATGAATCCCAGTGAAATAGATGATGACAATTAGAAAATACTTCTAAATAACAAGCTATCATGATAGAGCTCGATCCTGTGAATTATGGTCAAATCTACAAAAATCCATAAGGAATGTACTAATTGTGTTGGCCCTTGAATAGGAACACCAAGAAATTCCACTTCCAGTTAAGTCGTTTATTTGTAGTAGTTTATTTATTGTGGTACCGCTGACCTGATGCAAATAAGACGTTTTCATGGCCCATTTGAAAGATGTAAGAATTTTCATTCTGCAACTCAATTGCCATTTTATCTGTACTGTAGGTTGCCAGTACTTCGTAGTCACTGTGTGCTGCTTCCTTGTAAAATAATACAAAGATAACATTTCCCAAAGTCTTTGTGCATTCTGCAGGTTTCTTGCTTCACCAACAAACTTGTGTACATCCAAGTGTCTATGTCACCACTTCCTTCTTGGTGCCTGTTTAGTATGCTGCTATACAACCAGTTTCATGGTTATTCCATTTACAAATCACATTTTTCATCATAGTACTAAATATCTGTTGTTTTTCTTCTAATAGTCTACCTTGATTCTTGGCAGACTTCACAACACAACTATGAGGTCTGCCTATCTAAGGCAGACCTTTCTGCACACCTTTCTAAAGCATCCCAAACTTATAAAAAGATTTCTCTCTGTCTTCTCCAGACAGGTCTGAGATTATTTCCCTATGTGATTTCAGCTCGTGAACATGTAAGTCAGTAATATGGAAAGTTGATTCTCCCAAAAGAAACAGTCCAACAGTATCAGTTCTGAAAGGATTTCCACTGTAATTACTTGGTACTAGGACACTAATTCTCTTAAAAATCATCAAATATTGTATTAGGGAGAAAAACTTAATCCTTCTCAAAGCATTCAGTTGTCTAGGCCAGCAGTGCCTATTTGCTATGACCAAAGCAATTTTTGGCAGTATTAATAATGCTCAGGAACAACAGAACTGTTTTCTGTCATGAAAAAATAATTCATGCAGGGAACAATGCTGTGCTGGGAGATGTCCCCTGTGGAATTTGTGAAGGGCTGAAAACAATCACAAAACTTACAGGCTTTTTGCTGAAATGTATAATGGATTTTGACCTCACCTCATTAAACAGCAGTGCGTAATACATAATGTATAAAACCCTCAACTCCCAAAATAAACATTTTACAACAGGGTATAGATGGAACAGAGAAGAGTAGGAATCAGAAAAATCCTATCTTATTGTTAAATTACATGCTTCTGGAAATCATTTTGGTTTAAATGTCTAAAACATATAGGCATACACATATGAGAAAGTCATCCCAGGCTCTCTTTCTTTGTCTTTTGATGGAGACAAACACATCTGAGGCACAGTTCATTGGATGGCTAAAATTCTCATCTAACTTAAGTCAGATAAATAATTCCCAGCAGGGAGACCTATTTCCATTAACCATAAAGGGAGTCCAGGCTGACTGGCTCAGATATTCAGGGCTAAATTGTTCATATCTAACATTGTGAGATGAATTCCAGCCTCAGAGACCACTGTAATGAGGCTGCATAGCAACTTGAAGATGTGAGAATTAATTAACTGTTTGGCAAATGGTATTTCTACTGCAAAATTTACCTTGCATATCTAGGGAACAGCACAAGGAACAGGCAAAGCAGTCTGCCTTGTGAAGGGGGCATAGAAGAGATGCAAACAAATTCACACGCGAGTGCTCACCTCACAGAAATCGGCAATGCCCTGACCGCTCACCCGTGTCCAGCAGGACCAGAAGGGATCCCTTCTCCCCCACCAGCCCCTGCACATGGCACGAGGTTGTGTAGGATAACCTCAGAGTCCTAGCCATGCCCCTCCTGGCTACTGCAAATATTAACCATGTCCTGGCCAGAACCAGGACATTGTTGTACTACACCTGGGCAAGAGCTGCACAGCTTATTTCTCAAAGTGTATCTCTGGGTGTTACCAGGTAAGAGTTACTGCATCCTATTCTGTGAGTTACGTGTGGAAAAGAAATCTGTGTGAAAGTCAGGGTAAAGGTTTGTCTAAGCACCTTATGGAACATGTTGTATGTATAAATGTCCCAGTATCTCATGGCAGAGCACAGTAACAGAGATTTCAGATAAGGTGCAACTTGTGTGTGAGTAATATGGTTTACTATACAATAATTAGATAGAAAACAGAAAAAAAAAATTAGTATCAACTCATATATAAACAGTTTTTTGTAACCAGTACTATGTGCTTGAGTAATTCACTGAACTGAAATACATGATCTGATACTTTTAAACAACATAGTTCATGTGGTGAATATTAAGTAACATCTTGTAAATCTACAATGTTTTGCACTAATATTAAGCCAAGTTATTTCAGAGTCTATAATTCTTCAGGAATAAATTGTTATACTATTTTCAGCAGTGAAAAGATTTACATACATAGTCTATGAGCAACTGAGACTGATAGCAGAAAAAAAAATTATAATATTATACCATAATGTCTGTAGCAAAGTTATCTTATGAACTGCCAATTATTTGGTCTAATTTTTGAATATACATAAACAACAATTTTTTTTTTGTGTGGATATGCAGAAATAAGATGACTCCTGCATATATACAGAGGGATAATGCATAAACTTCTGTTCAGTTGTAAACTTATATTTCATTCTCTGTCTTGCTAGGAAGCTACCGGAACAAAAGATGACGTCTTTCTAAAGATGAGGATTAGCACTGAGAGCCACAAGTGTGTTACAGACACAGGATGGCTCTGCAAGAAACTCGAATAGAGGCGAGGATGTCATTTGATCATGTTTTGAAAGCTGTATGAGCAGAGCATGGTGATCTCATTGATAGGAGGAAATTCAGAATTGAGAGTAGACCTTGTGTGATACCATTCTGAAGGCACTCTCATTTGGGAGCATTATATTGCAGGAAAGTGGACCAGTTTTTGGATGCGAGACGCCTGTGGACATACCTGGCTCATGGAAGGGCTTGAACTTACAATACCTATTTTGTTTCAGACATCCATGATTGGGTTGGGTTTTTTTGCTTTATCTCAGTGTAAATGAGGCAGATATTGCCCACTGTTATTCTTGCTAAGTAGCTTCAGCTGCTGAGTTTTTATTCTTTTGGCCAAAATTGTAAGCTTTAATGAATGGTTTCAGTTGTTGGTGATCTCTGTGCTGTGAAAGTGGAAGTTAGTGAATATTCTCATGTTTTAAGGAAGTGCAACCTTGTAGGATTCCTTTAAATTCAAACAATGCTTATTTAAGAACTATAGTATAAAGTGAAGTTGTTTAAACCCAATAGGCAATGTTTTTAATGCTGATATATCTTTAAATATGAATATCTGATGAATTGAGAAATCATTATTTCCTGTACATCATAAAGAATAATTTCATTTCTTTACATACATATTCTGAAGCGTAATAGGTATTGGAATATATATATATTCCAATATATATATATTATGTATATTGGAATATATATATATTTTATATATATATATATA
>VZTH01009152.1:74967-95226 GCA_013397815.1 Aleadryas rufinucha | reverse complement strand
ATATATATTTATTCCAATACCTATTACGCTTCAGAATACCTGAATATATATATTCCAATACCTATTACGCTTCAGAATATATATATATATTCCAACTGATATACAGTTGTGAGTTGTAGATTATGATGTGATCCCATGAAATATTTTATGATGGGAGAATTAGAATATTATGACAAATGGGAGGAAAGTGTTGCCATTCTTTATAGGATAAAATAAATTTAAGCCTCCTGAAGACAGCAGTTAATGCAGTTCATATATTAAAACATCACATTGCGTGTATCAAAAACTGAGATGTAAGTTGAATGGGGCTCAATGAAAATGCTTTCCAGGTAAAACTTCGTAAGAGTTTCTGGTTTCTAGCTATTACAATTATATCTTCATATGTTCCTTGGTGTTTTATATAAATATTGTCACTTAAATTAAGCAACTAAGCTGTTCCCTTTCTTTTTTCCTTTACATAGCAGATGGTACGTGAACAATACGCAACAACGACACCAGGCACGAGCCTAGAGAGGCCGAAGAATGAATATACCTACAAAATTGGAATTTATGGCTGGAGAAAGCGTTGCCTCTACCTTTTTGTTCTCCTCCTGCTTATCATCCTAGTTGTGAATTTTTCTTTGACAATCTGGATTCTTAAAGTGATGTGGTTTTCCCCAGTAAGTGTCCTCTTTAATTTTCCATTCTTGTCTTCTCTTCCCTGCCTCACCACTTCACTTATTTTGTATGTACACCAGCTTCTCTGTAGGTAATGGATGGTTCTTTTTTCTTTCTTCTCAACTGTGGTATGTGCTTTGGTTGAAAGTATGTTAAAAAAAATCTGTCTTTGAACGTACTTCCTCATATGTAATTTTTATATTGGTAATAATTTTTGAAATACTGAGGTTGTTGATGCTTTATATTGCAGTGAATTGTAACCATAGTATGAGAGTGTATTTTACTGTTGTCTCATAGTCTCTGCTTGGCTGATATTTTATAAATGTGTTTGCTGCAATTTTATCTCATACAGAATCCCTTAGTTAAAATATTGCTGACGGTTGCTGTGGTTTTTTAGCTTCCTTCTCCTATTTATCAGCATCTAAAATTTAACAATTTATTTGCCCAATTAATTACAGCTCAGAGGTAATTATCACTACTTCATGCGTGAGGCTAAGCAGCTATATAATTCAGAAATAAATTTAATAACTTTCCACTGTCATATATATTTTTATATTTATAATGTAATTTTGCATGTAGTAGATTAAAGGGTAAGTTTCAGAAGTCTGCAAGATATGATTTTAGTCAGAATGCAGTAAAATGTATCGGTGAATATTGAAGCTAAGCTAATTTGCTCCTAACATGCAGTTGTGATACACAGATGATTTGAATAGACTTGTTACAAAAAAACAATAATAATAAATTTCTGTAGCTCTGCCCTAGCTACTGAAGAAAGTTTCTGTTATTACACCTCTGTCACTAAGTGAAGACCACTTTATCTTATTATAAATATTTCTATACTTGGTAAAAAGAAAGTATGTTAATTTTAAGTCCTGCTTACTAGTGCAGTTTTTAGTGCTTGAATTCCTGTCAAAGGTCTTCCCCCACATAAACTTTTTACAGCACTGTTACAGATTGCAGTGCAGAACATCTTAGATTGCATATAATTTTTCTCTTATGCAGCTCTCATGGAAGATATGCTTATAGTGCCTGCATGTCATAAATCACAGAGAACATGAAAAACTTGTGATTTTTTTCTGTGTGGCTTAGGGTTCTATTTTTAAGGAGTTTAAAAAATTATTTTATTTTGGTTTGATTTCTACGTATGGCCTAGGTATTTCTTCTCTGATACCAGTGAGGACTAAAAGAAATAACATTAGAAAGTCTACTTCTAGGAATGCCTATCTCCTCATAGTTGCCTATGTGGAAGGCACCAAATGCCTTGATCTGCTGAGGGACAATGTCCTTCTGCTTTTGCAATGAGAGCAGTGGAGTAGCAGCTGTAGCAATGCAGGTTTACATTCTTTCACAGAGTGGGCTATGAGTGCCTCGATTACAAGGAATTTCCTAACTCTGTGTTAAAGAATCTGTATGCCTGACACACCCAGTGGGATAGTGACTTAACTGTAGTGCCTTCACTAATTTGGGATAATTTTAGGGACATACTGAAATTCAGCTAAATATCAACTGTAAATATATTTGTGCAAAGTGCACATGTATGTCACAATCCTCACAAAAGTACATGTGACGTTGTTAAGAACAGGGAACGTTTTTTACTGGGTGTTGTTTTAATAGACTGCATCTCTCAAGACAAGAACTAACTCTGAGGATACCAGAAATATCACCAAGAGAATCATAGAGAGGCACTGATAGCCCCTGAGTCTAAGAAAGATGTTTACTGCATGTTCAAAGTCTGGAAGTATAACTGAAGCATCACAGTCCTTTCCTGTGTCTAAGGAAACACCAACTGTGGAGAATTAGTGTAGCAGTCACAGAAATTACCATAAAACCCTTTTCCTGACGGAATTAATCATTTATGCCTCCAAGTTTTTTGTAACTGTTTGAAAAGTGAGGTATCAATATAGTGTCAGATTTTTATGATTCATGAGTCCCAAGCTTGACAAGTATTTGCTGTTCAGGAAATGAGTTGATTCATGTATATCACACTTATCCAATTAAGCATTCCCATGATTGGGAAGAGTTTAAAAGTAATTGTGAAATATTATCCTATGCAGTCATCAGTTATTTAGCAAATATTAATCTTTCAGCTGTGATAACACTTACATTTATTAATTATGTTTTAGGTATATTGTGTAGGGATTATTGGACTTATTATGTTTAATATTAATAGTAGATCTTGTCTTTTTAGCTACTACTTTAAAAACATTTGATACTAGTTTTAAAAAAATTCATTAAGATGACTCTTAACAGTGTCACTCACAAGAATATTCAAATATTGATAGCTAATAAGATATTAACAGCTTTTTTCTCTGTAAAATAATGCAAGAAACAAGTTGTATCCTCACTAAGGTTGATAAACATATTTTGAAAAAACATAACAAACATTTTTAAATACATTTTTTATAGCAGAGTCCTGAAGAGAGCTTTTGCTCAAAGAAAACTTTAAACATACCATGACTGTAGTATGTAATTTTATTAGGAGAACAGTTTTTCAGTAATAGGGATGTTGGTGCTTTAGTGAATGATCAACATGGTTCTACAGCACAGCCCTTTCATAAGCCCACTCAGAGCTGACAAACTTGTTATTTAGACATCAAAGTTTCTTTTGTTGTATAAAAAGTGTTCTCTTTTTCTATAAAGCATCCCTGACTCTTTCACTAAGTAATAACTTACAGTATACAAAAATCACATGCTACATCTATTCAGAGATCCAGATTAAAATAATGAAATTATGAACAGAGCTTGAAGAAGCTCTGGCATTGAATTAATCCATGCACACATCCCGTCTTAACCCCCATGAAACCAGACAGTGTGATACATACTAGCAAAGAAGCTAAGTTGACAAAGGAGAACATGAACCAGACGTAGATATGCTGCAAGATGAATAGATTTTTATCTCCTTGTAAGAATTTGGAATGATGAAAGACAGAGACTTTTCTAAGCGCTGTTGTTTGAGAGGCCTTTGGCATTAAATGTAGATGACTAAATTGAACAGAATTTCATTGTTTCATTTCATTTCATTTCATTAAAGCTAGACTAAAAGAGAACAACCTGAACAGAGAATATATTCCTTTTCTCATGCTGCCCCGATTAAAAAACATATGAGCATCTCCAAATTGTGCACATTAATTCACAGGTATCAGATGTGTCTCATTCTTCTTTTTCCTTTTCTCTCTTGAGTTCAGAGGGACAGGGTCTCAAGTTTTTTGTGGGGATGAGAGAAGAAACCTGTGAGTTCATTATAATCAGCTGTTTCTGAGAAGATATTCAAATAATTATGCCTTGAGCTTGGTGGATAAGGTGAAATAGAGTAATTTAAAAACTAGCATTATTTTTGCTCGAAAATCAGTTTGAAAAAAGGTTGGGGTTTTCTCTCTGGACAACATATCACATTTTGCATGTAATGGAAATTTCAGATAGTGTTTTTAACATAATGAGGCTTTCTGAGCACTAAAGGGAACTGCTAGTTTTAAGAGTTTAGGAACTAAGAATCTTAAGGTGTTTAGGGCTGCAAGGATGTCAGAAGTCCTGTGGACAATTCTGAATGATCCAGTAGGTCTGAAAGAGGGGAACCTCAATGTCTCTGATATCTGCTGGAAGACAAGCGTGGCAGGATGGAAGCAGTGAAGAGTCTAGAGGGTGTCAGTAATAACTTTTGGATAGGACAATTAAAGGTGGCACACAGCTGGATCTGCTACTCACAGGATCCCATGGAAGCCAGATCTGAAGGGTAAAGTTACTCAGAAAAACTTGGTCAAGTTTAAGGACTGTATACTCCAAATGTTGGAATGTCCTGATACTCAGGAAGATAAATATCGTGGCTTAGCTAGCAGATTACTTGTGATGGAGCTTCAATGCAAAAAGCAGTATAGAAGAGTTGGAAGCAGCTATAGGCTACAAAGAAGAAATTTAGAAACATTGTCTGGGCCAGGAAATGTGTCAGGCTCTCTGTGTCAGGAATGCCAAAGCTCAGCTTCAGTTAAGAATTACAAAGGGCAAATGGCAACAAGATGCTCTGCATTGGTGCAGAGAGAACTGATTCTCTTGCAAAGCCACCCTCTGCAGTGTTTGAAAGGTTTTGGAGACTGGGCAGATCCTCAGTGACTGGGGGAATGCAAGTGTTGCACTTGTCTTTAAAAAAAGAGGCCGTGGGGTTACCAAGGGTGAATGATGCCTTACCAATCCGATTGCCATTTTATGATAAAATGTCTGGAATTATAGATGATGGGAGGACACAAAATATCATTTACCTTGACTTCAGCAAGGCTTCTGACTCTCCCTCACAATATTCCTGTACCCTAGTTAGGACATTACAGCCATGAGGCATGGACAAACAGATAAGTTTAAAAAATTAACTGCCTGGGTAATCGGACTGGGTAGGTAGATGTTAATGTGTTGTGGTCTATATGGAGGGCAGTAGTAAGCATTGCAGTTGTCTTGTCCTGGGTCTTGTCCTTTTCAAAAACTTTATCAACCACTTGGAAGAGGTGACAGAAAGCTTGCTCACTAAATTAGCAGGTTATACCAGTTTGGGGGTACAATCTATTCATTCCTTCCAAGGCTCAGGCTGGAGGTCACACTAGCCCTAGCGCAGGATTGTCATGCTACTGCTCTAAAAGTCAGGTGTGAAAAATGCACCTGACCAGATGATTACCATTCCTGATGCTCTAGCAAATCTTCAGAAACCCCTCATTAATTCAGTTATTGTGTTATTTAGGTTCTGCTACATTATCATAACACCAGGAACAGTTGTGTGCCAAAGATTATTTCTAACTTTTTTTAGCCTCTGATGGAGAAACCCATGTTTTCCATGGATTTTAGTGGATGCCCCAGCTGTCATAGTCTCCTGGAATAAGAAAGGAAATTTCACTATATTTCATATTGATATGGACAGATAGTAATGCAACTACAGTGTTCACCAGGATAACTAGTTGCCTTTCTTCAGCGTGGAGTTTCCTCTGACAAAAATTTTAAGCACAGTGCAAGAGTAGACAGATCTTTATAGTTTTAGATGCACTGTTAGTCAAGCATAATTCAAATCTGCATTCAATCTCAAGTTCTCCTGCCATCCATATCAAACCTTACTTGGGTTTGAGTCTAACAAGAAGAAAGTCAGGTCCTAATACTAAGCCTTAGATAACCCCTGAGTCACCTTATCATGACACGGAGTAACTTGCTCTGTGGAGGGCCAAGCACACAATGTCCAGTCCAACAGTGCATAGCCTAAGCATGGTTATTCCAAAGAACAGAACAAATATTTAGCCTGCTCTTGTGCCTGCACCTCAGGTGGACATAGAGACAAAGGCTATGAGAACTGGGAGGGTTTCTGCACATTTAAGGTAGATTGTGGGCTTTTAGTTTCACTGTTATGCACATAAATTTCTTGCACTGGAATAAATGAGGCAATTGCCACAGTTGCACAAAAACATACAGGGTTTTCCAGATATTATTGACAGGTGTTTTCTTCTTTTGGCTTACTTTTAATTAGTGAGTACTCTACCTGTGTAGCCATTCCCAGAAACTTTTATCACAGACATAGCACCCTTCTGAACTTTTGGGGTTCTCGTTAAAAATTAATATAGGCAAAGTATTAAAAATTGGTTTTTAATTATTTTTCAAAGTTTTCTGTAAGGCAGTAGTAATTTGTTGATATTTCATTTAAAAGACGTTGAAAAGCAAACTGTATATAATCTTACTATATATAATCTTACTATATATGCATATTAGTTGGCTGATAATGATACTGCTCTAAATCTATAAATAATATATGTATTTTGAAATTTAAAAATCTGATTTTGTAATAAAAATACTTGTGTAAACAACTATTAAGGCACTTGATAAATTCAGCCACTGAAGATGGAGGGAGTTACTTAAGGAAATATAAAAATATGAAACTAGGAATGTGATGGATTAAGAAAGTGAAATTTTAACTGAAAATCAGGTAACACTTTCTGACAGTGAGACTTAATAGACTGTGTAATAGTATGCCTTACTGAATTGGAGATGCTCAATCATTTGGAACACCTAAAACCAGACCAGACAGTAATGAAAATGTACAGTAAAGAACACTTACTCACAGCAAGAGTTCTCCTTCACTAAAGACATCCATTAGTGAACTTGTACAGCCTTTCCATGCATTTTGTGATCAACAGTGGGTGCCATAGAATTAGTTGCCATTTTGAGTATGTTGCATTACCTTAATACTCAAGTGAAATAAATTATTTAATTTTTCACAAATTCTCATCCAAATTTTCATGTCAGGACATGAACATTCATAGTTTCTATTCAGAATAATCCTAAACAGCTGTATTTTGCTGTTTTTCTATTAAGTTAAATACAATTTACTTCCAGTCAGTCTACAGTCATTCATATTGTCTCTATCAGCAGTGAATATTTAAATATTTTATGCAGAGAGGAATAGTTGAATAGAAAGATATTGAGATACTTACTGCAGAAAACCGTTGCCAAAGAAAGTAAGACTTTTCAGAGTGATACATATTTTCATATAAATATATTTTCTTAAAGCATTTGATTAATCTGGATTATATTATGAATAAAATCGCGTATGTAAAAGGGTGTGGAGGAACACTTGTTTTAAGTGTCCTGTTAGAAATATTTATAATATTGATAAAGAGTTATAAAAAATCTGAGTACAGTGAGATTAGAGTGTACATGCAAGTTTAAGAACTGGATTTAAGAAAATCCTTTTGACAACCTTTACAAATCAAAGGAAAATACTTAATTCCACTTCTTTAGCTAAGTTGCATGATTGCAAATGTTAATGTAATAAAATTAATTACTCAACTTATAAAAACTTAATTCCTGAATAAATACATGTAGCAGTGGGAGTAGCAGTCTGTTTCCTAATAGTCTATTTTTCTAACACAGGAGATGTAATGCAAGATGTAATGGCATTTTTAAATATCTGTGCAGTACAGAAACAAAGACAGAATTTCATCTTTGCTGAACAAGGAAATGTAGCTGGAACTGAATCTGTTTTGAGAATATATTTTTTCCTCTTGAGTAGCACCTGCTTTAATTAATACTTTAAGTAAGGAAGTCTGTTATTCTGTATATCAGGACAAAGATAAAAGAGGACCTGAAAATATCTTGAAAGTATGCATCTTAAATATAAATCCTATTTTATGAAAGAAATGTTATAAAAAATAAGCAAACGTCAGTGGTTTGATAATTTGCATAATTCATAGCTGGTTTTTTACAAATCTATTGGATTCAAAGTGGCCATCTACTTTTCTAAATCATGAAATATTATCTACCCACTTTTTAGTCTTGTCTGCAAATGATGTTTTAGTTTGTATCCAGCCCTAAGCCAGGTGAGACTAACTTCTATACCAGGAGTGCTTGCTGTTGCCAGGGGCTCTGACTGGACTAATGTCTTTGACTGAAATGACTCCACTGTCATCTAAGCAGATGAGTCAGATAACCTCTGTCTAAGCCCAGCAAATAGAGTCCTTGCAACTGAAAATGAGATGAGGCATCATTATAATATTATTATACCAAGCACGTACATAGCTCCAAAACTGATACTATAAGTCAAACAGAGAGTTTCATCAGATTCATTACTAATCCTGTTTTGCTGATTGCTCTTTAACAATCTCTACCCACAGTCCTATTATCTCAATGAAACAGTACACTTTTGTTTGCAAAGCAAGTTCTCTAAATAGTAATTGCTGCAAGAAGTACTGCGGTGCAAGCTGGATCTATAGAGCCATTAATTGAGCTAGCTTTGGGGCACAACAAGAGATGTCTTGGTCTGAACTTGCCAAGGTCTTTCCTTGGACTGGCCTAGAAGGAGGATGTAAGGATCCTACAAGAAAGAAAAGGATTTGAGTGGAAATGCTGCATCCTCTCTACTCTGAAGTTGATATCGTTAGCAGTTTCATTCAGCCGCTACAGCATGTGTGGACTTTTAATACATGGAGAAGTTGAATATTCAGGAAGCAGATACTGCAAATCAAACATGCTTTTAACTCCTGAGCCAGAAGCTACTTGATTTGAATTGAATGTGTGTTAAAACTAACATTTGAATCAACTTCAAGAATTTTTTTGGTGTAGCCATGATAATATATGGATCGGCCTGTCTTTCCAGTATTTGATCTCTCCCCAGGAGAAAATACACCTCTTCCCATGCAGCTATTAGCTGATACACAGACCAGAAGTTCAGTTTCTCTTATTCAGAGAAGTCTGAGGACTGCATTTGAGTCTAATGCTGAAAAGGTGCAGAAACAGTGATGATGTGATGTGAAATGGTATGACATGAAATGAAGAATGGTTGACCAAATAGAGTGAGCCCACATGTGTATCAGTTTCAATGTTGGTAGGAAAATACAAGCAATAGTTACTGATTGAACTCAGGTGACTAGAAATACTCATTGTAAACTGAATGAATGCTCCCCATGCCTCATGCTTATTTCTAAGGGCCACATGCCTACAGCATCAGTCCTGCATTGCCATATTGGGAGACAAATCCCAAATAAATCATCTGATGCTTCTTTGATTCCATATGCCATAGGCAGCGTGAGGCTCAGATACCTGAGAGCAAGTCACTGTGAGTGCAAGAGCCATAGATCTATATCTGCTTGTTGCCCACTCCTAATAGTCTAGAGTCTGTGTTCAGAGTCCAAGAGAATGATAACACATCCAAGATGGCCCTCTGTCCCGGTTTGGGCCAAATTCAAGGAAAATGTCCAAAAGGACGTCTCCTCAAAGAAAGGCAGGGTACTGCCACCCCTCCCCCACCAGGTTTGGGAAAGGAAAATATTCCTCAGAGGAATGTGAAAGGGGAAAAAAGGACTATTTATTTAACAAACACACAGGAAAACAACAACAATGCCAAACAACAAAATCTCTCTCACGGTGGAGAGAAAACCTTAAAGATTTCAGAGTCCTCCTGCAGGGGTGGTCTCTCTCCTCTTCCTTGGAGCTGGGTCGATGTGGGTGCCCCCCTCCAGGCCGGGGGAGGGTCCCCCGCTGGAGTTCAGACACTCTGGTGGTTTGAGCAAGTCCAGAGGAGAAGAAAACAAAATCAAGTTTTTCTCTCCGTCTCTCTCCGAGGAAAAAGAGCCGAAAAGCTGGCTGGAAAAAGCAGGAAGGGTGCTTCCTCCACTCTTCTCCCCACACAGCCGAATGCAGAGGAGTAGCAACCTTGAGGCACAGACTGCTTTGAAAAGTTCGTCTGGCCTTTTCCTCTCTCCTCTCCTGGGCTCAGTTTAAAGGCACAGGAATTGTGTTTGGGCATAGAGCGATGGTAGGGGATACACATGATAAAGTCACGCCAAGACACCCTCCCATCCAGGCATTTTACAACACAATGCATCTTACCTATGATTCTGCAGTGGCGGCTGCTCATTTCAGCTGGTTTGGAGTATCCCTATGTAGATAATTCATTGAAAAGCTAGATGTCAAATGTCTTGTAGACTAGGACGTCTCAATCAAGGAGTCTTTTGATGAGCTTTTATGAGGATTCGGAGATTGAATTTTTTCGTAGAAGGCCTTGTCTCTGTTTCTTCAAGCACTTACCTGCTTGGGTACAGTTTGAAATTATGAAAAAATGCTTCTACTGCAGCTGAAGACATCCTGTTGCTTCAGTTAGAATGAGTCAAGCAGTTCTGAAATGAAAACTGGTCACGCCTTTGTGAACACTAATGCTAAATTGCGTCTTTGGTGCATAAGGGTTTGGCAACTGCCAGCAGTTTCCATGCTAGTCAGCTCTTTGCAGCAATAAAACCTGATTGTTGTCTACAGAGATGCCATTTCATCCTTCCCTTCTGTACAGCTGCGTCCCTGCCTCGCTGAGGGCTTTGAGTAATTACGAAATGTGAGTCTCAGCTATGTCTGTATGTACAACAGTCTGTTACAGCTCAGGGCCAGCAAACTCAAGCAGTGACAATCACCGGCATCAGGATAACCAGAATACAGACCTCCTGTACATCTCCTATGTTTAATGAAGCACTCTTTCTTCCCCCACCCTAAGCAATAGCTTGTTGTACAACTGCATCAAAGTCCACATCTAACTGATATTTGGTCCCTTTCCTCAAGTCAATAGAAGTATTTTTATTCAATTATTTGAATAGGAGCAGAATCAAATCCTTGAAACAGAAAGCATCAAGTTTGTTCACCACTGAGGAAGTTGCAATACTCAGTAAATAGTAGTTGGTAATGTAAGAAGTAGAGTGGTTTTTGAGAGAACATTATGTGTAACTATTATGCTCTGCCTTTTCATGGAACTTAGCATTGGATCTCAGTTCATTAGGGTAGTTGCTTATTCTAAATCCCTCTCTTTTATATTATATTCCATGTAACTTCAATTTGCCAGTTATAAAAGGAGCATAATAGAATTCCCCTATCTCATAGTACTGCATAACTCAGTACTTTTACAATCTTAAGATGCTCAAATATTGTGGTAGTGAGAACATAATAATTGTTTACAGTCGCAAAGGTAATAGAAGTGAGGATCATTATATGAAATCCACATTTTTATTGTTTGCATGCATGTTACAAAGTTTATGTTAGTCCTCACAGATAGTCATTTATGCACATAACCCAAATCTAAATTTCCCTGGGTTTGCACTTCTCAAGTGGTCAATGAGAATGGATAATGAGGCAGTTAGGCAAATATGTGAGAATGTGAGCTTTGTGTCAATGCTTAAATTAAATATCTGATGAAGAAAATAGGACATAGTGGAGGACATACATATACAAAGTAATCCTGAGTGATATGACTGGATTTACTGAAGAAATAGGAACCTGTAGATAAGTTAAAAGTGCTAAGTTTTGTCATATGACATATTATTCCTTGTGTCAAAGCCATTTCTTTGTCTATATAGCATTTTCACAATAATCATTGCTGGGAAACCTGAATCCATTAGAAAGACTGTGCTGAGTAAATTGCATAATTTTTTTCCACATCAATTCTTTTCTTTTTCTCTTTACTAAAAATTTCTTCCTGCCAAAGGCAGGACAGAGATTGCCACCCAGGAGTTTGTTAATTTTCCCCCATCTGCTTCAGAGCAAGAATTAATTGCTACTTCTTCCTCTGCCTTCTTAAATTTCAGATTTGTCAATGTCATTTTTTTGTACTTATTCTATAACATACTACTTATTTAGTTCTTTATATTTCATAAAAATATGCAAACTCTGTTTAAACCTGATAGCTAATATAACCTACTTTCACCTGATGGGAAAAGGCATGAGGTCAGAGAAAATAATCAGATCCTAAATTTGGTTAATAAAAGAGGAGATACTTTTTGGTGGTATTTCTTTAGAATGTCCTGATATTTCACATCATACTTTTCAAAAGTGTTTGTCCTAAAGCCTGTGTGTCTTTATAACGTTGGAGTGTTGCAGGTTAGAAAAAACTGTCCATAGTGTTCACTAGAAAAACATATTTCTAAATCAGTCAGTGCTAGCTAGTAATTGTCATTATAAAAGTTCGCCATAGGTATTATTTTAATTTTGTCTTATGGGATGTGTCAGCATATACTGGATACTTTTTAAAAGCTTTGCAATGGTCTAGAATTTGGAAACTGTATCTGTTTCCACTGAGAAATGGCAGTACATTATATGTTTCAAAACAGTAAAATACTTGACCCTGAAAAACAGATTCCATAAATAGCTGTTCTAAAAGCCTCTTTCTTGAAGCAAATCTTGCTGAGGAAGAATCATAGTTGTACTCTCCAGTGGAGTAAATGAATATTTCTTACATTATGGAATTTAAGCAAAACTTGTTTCTCTCTTTGTCTTCTTTCAGGCCTGCTAAAAATATAGCGATGATTTTTCACTGAAGTCTGGTTTGATCTGTTACTTAGCATTACATATACACATATATAATCTGATTAGTCAGAACATATATTTGAAAACAATTACTATCTCTTCAATTATAACTTTTATCAGTTGCAAGCATAATTCATTAGATGAGCAATTTATTGATGTATAATCAGAGGCCTGTTATGTATCTCTTCTGCTTACATGGAGAACGACCTCAAAAACTATTTGAAGTGGAAATACTTATTAGGTTTATTGTTTTTTTTATTTATCCCTTCCACCTACTCCTTGTAGTTTGCAGCAATTGTCCTGAAATATTTTCACGTGGCTAAGATGGAAGGCTGCTTTTTTTCTTTTTTTTTTCTTTTTTTTTTAAGTTTTCTGTCACCCTTTATGTCATGGAAAGGGATGAATCCTTTTCAAATTAGCTAAATACCTGTGAAATACCTTGCAGCTGAAGCCTGCAAGCCGTCAGATGTACTTACTGAAGTAATTCCTCACTCATTTTTCGCATTATCAATTCTATTACAATGATGAAAGAAAGTAAAAAGAAAGAAAGCAGATATCAGCTGGAAAGAATAATTGGGCTAAAAGCAGAAGAGAATGATGAAGACAGGATGAGGAAAGTACAAAAACTGAGAAGCAGGTGATAGAGAAAAAGGTAATGATAATGAGATATAGAGCCTTGACTTGCAATTAGAGGAGAAAAAAAACTAAACCAATTAATTAAAACATAATTAAAAAGAAGTAGTTGCTGAAAATGGAAGCAAGTAAAAATCCCTCTTTGCCTCTTCTGTAGGCTTACATTATTGATAGAATGAACCTTGAGATGTTAATATAAGGTTTGTTTTATGTGAGTACTTGTATGTAAAAGTTTATTGTTCATTACATTTTTAGAAGGCAAGTACAAAAGCTATTTCAGCACAGCCAGTACAAATGTACTTCTTTTTAATTTAATGACTATAAAACTGTATTTCCACTCCACACCTCCCCAAAAAAAACCCCAAGCATCAAGTTTAGTAACTTCATGAAACCTGCAATTTCTCACAGAAAATTACTTCTGGAAAAAACAAGGAATTCTCAAAATTTTAAATGCATTACTATTTGTATATTTATCAGTAGACTTGAGGCAGGCAGCTCTGAAAATGTTCAGTTCATGAAAAGAACACAAAATAAATACAGCAACAATAATAAAATGTGCATAATTCTCACATCTCCTCAGACTGGAATGGGACACCTGCGTGTTACAAAAGAAGGCCTTCGACTGGAAGGGGAATCTGAATTTTTATTCCCTCTTTATGCCAAAGAAATCCATTCAAGAGTGGTAAGTGGGTAATCTTTCAATTATGCTAAATAAAATTAATGCACTTCTGAATAATTGAACTTAAGCAAAGTCCAGGCATCTGTCATGGAAACATAAAGATATATATATGTATGTATATCTGTATACGCACATATTTGCACACTTTGCAAGGTCAATGTTATGATGCTTTGTCAGAATTAACATTTATCTCTTAGGTGTGTGATAAGCAACTCAAACAGGAATTATAAATGTTATCATATATAAGTCATGCTAGAACTTTAAGAGTGTATAGAAAATTTTTCATTAATTTTACTGAGATTATTTTTTAATACAGGCTTTGCTAGGAAACTGCTTGTTTTGTTTATTCATCCACCACAGAATAGTTTCAATATCTCTAAAATTAGTGGATCTCAATGGAAAAGTTATGATTTCTCTAAAATATATAGGTTTTGTCACTTCAAGGACAATGCTATCAAACGTATGGTATGTTTATATATTTATGTATATAAAATTTACAAGTCTAAATGGAAAGACTTAGTATTTAATGTAGTTTACCTAGACAGAAAAGTTTGTTCTTGTTACTACTAGTGAGGTAAAAAAGGAATACCGTACATGGTCAAATATTTATCAAACTGATTAACTTTAAAATGTCACTGAGAGTGGGAATGGTATGGAAGTAGTGGATTTAGAAAAAGGAAGAGAGAATCTGATTTGGATTTTAATTATCCAGAGGAACTCTGAAACTTATTCCAGTGAATTTTTTATAGAGAGATACCTGCTTCTGGCCAATAAAATAAATATTTTTCAGAACTGTTGTCCATAGTCTAACGTGTCACAAAATAAAATTTTATGTTTTGTAAACATTATCATCAATGAGAAAAAATAGCCAGCTATGAGACTTTTCTGAACCTAGGGAAAATGTTAGTGTTTGTATTGCTATGGCAAGAGAAAATGTAAATAAATTTATCACAATGATGTTGTTAACATGCTTGATTACTAAAATTTAAGCAATGCCAACATATTTTACTTATATTAAGCTTTTCTTTTTCTCTCTTTCTGCAACAAGTATTTCCAGTTTCAGGAACAGCTCTTAATTGAGACAGTGAAATTCCATTACTATATCTGTACTTTCATTTAGTTTCTTATGCTGTATTGTTTTCTGCCTCACAGGCAGTGGGAAATCTATGTGTGCTTAAATGTATTTCCCCTGAGGTTGTTTATCCAGTAAGACATGTAACTTTTTAAGACCAGCGCAGCTAATACTTATGAACTCCCTCAACTCCCAAAGATCATTATGCAATGTTAAGATACCATTTGTGCTCTCTTAATATTTCTTTCAGCTCTTAATACATTTAGTACAATATAGGAAAAAGAGGTGTGGCAGCATCTAATATAAGCTTAGCTGTCTAATGACCCATCATGATCATCAGTAGCATGCATTAATTAGAGCCTTCAGGCTACTGCTTCTCTCTGCCTACTGACAATTCATCAGCGGTTTTTTGTTTGTATCCTTCTTTTTTTAAATATTTGAACTCTCTAAAGGCTTAATTGCCTGTAGCTCGATCTCCTGAGTTGCCGTTCATGTGTTTATTCTCATAATGTTACTTATTTGTTATGCTTTCTTTTTCTAAGCTTGTCTTGGAGAACTTGGCCTCTGCCAGCTATCAAAGCAGCTTTCTCCCTTGCCTTAATAGTTTTCTCCTTGCAGTCTCCTACCAGATTTTCTCACCTAATGAGGTCTCCAAATTGCTAAGAAAATATGTAGCAGAAAATCTACTTTGTGTGCATTGCCTCTGGAGCCTGTTACAAGTTTATGCCTTCATTATGAGTCCAACACAGAGCTGTGGGCAAGACCATTGCATCTTTGCTAATACATTTTCATGGAAAGATAAAAGACGAGCATTTTAAAATATGTTACTAGATTTTAATTAGTCAAAACCACATATGTGGCAGCAGCAGGTCTAGAGAACAGTTTATTCACACTTTCATTTGATATCACAAATTACTAACTTATTTTTTAAATCAACTAGTGGCAATCAAATAAATGTAATAAGGATGCCCAGCTTTGTGGGTCATTTAGCACATTTACTTAAATGTACTATGTTTACCGAATCCCCAATCTTTGTTGACCTTCCTATTCCACTTCATACTAACTTATTACCATTAATGTTCATTCTAACACATGGCTTACTTTTTTCCTAAGACTTTTCATTTTTTGTGTAAATTCTGTGAGCTTTCATGTTTTCCTGATAAAATTTACAAAACGAGATTCATTTATTTTGCTCACTTAATGACTTCTTTTGAGAGAGCCTCTCTATCTACTTGTAAGATACCATTTGTTGTCTTTTTAAAAAAAAAGTGTAAGTTTGACTCCGAATTGTGTGTTGCTTCTATTTATTTTATTACTTTTAATCAGGTTGCAGTGATTTGTGGTTCTGTTACTAAATAAATGTTTGTAGTAAAATTCATCATGTAAAAAGTGTTTAAAATTCCCAGGTTATCTCATGCTCTAAGCATTAAATTGAGATGAGAACATGCCTTGGGGTTATTTTCAGGGGTTAGTCCTTCAAGGTACTTCATAGTCTCTGTCAAGTCCAGAAAAAGTACCAGAAGCCATAGTTGTGAAAGAGACTGATCTTTTAACAATGTTCCAGTAGTTAGAAACTCACTTATTTATCTAGGAATGAGTATTTCCACTGAGGTCACAAGCAGGCAGCTTGCTAATACCCTCTTCATATGTATTCCCTGATACTGTGGCAACTGAGATCTGCTTACGCACTTCTTAGCACTTAATAAGTTCTTGCCCTTTAGACACAAAGTATGCTTTAGAATGAAAGTGTTAGCGTAGAAACACATAATCACGGCATGATTATATGCAGGTACCTTTTATTGAAGAGCGCTCGGGAATCGGGGTACAAACCCAAATCAGATTCCGACAAGGGTTCGAAGTAAAATCCATTTTATATTCTTCTCTTACATAACAGCTATAGAATCATATGTTAATCATTAGCCATCTATTGTTCTATTGTAATTATTCAAGCATAAGCTTTGAGCCCCTCTCCCACAATATTCCCCCATGTTTGCTGTTCTTTCCTCATGATCCATGTTACGATTAAGCAATCAGAACATTCTCTACCATTTACTATACGCAGGTACAGTGTCACAAGATTTAGCAGAGACAATACCTATTCAAAGCCTACCTAAGCTAATACAATTTTAAAACATTTTAACCCTATGCTATCAAAAGCACCTGTACTGCAAAAAACTTCTTCCCCTCTTTTTGTCTACCAGTGTATTTACAGTTTGCTGATGTAAAAGTGCATCATAAGATTTTGTGTCCTCAGATAATTTTCTGATACTTAATGTCAAGTAAAGACGGTGGCCACTATGATACTCCTGAAAATCAGCCGCGTTTAAAGACAATTCAGGTGGTAAATTAAGTAAAGACATTAGAAGAAACCACTCTGTCTTCCTCAGAAATTTTTAGGACACTTCCAAATGCCCCCTTCCAGGTCTCTTGCCATGAACCAGATTTGTTACTGTCTGTGTATGTAGTCTGATGGGGCACAGTGAGCAGCTGAGTCTATCAACCCATCTTCCCTTCAAGACAGGGAGTAGCCTGGGGAGAGTCCAATGGGCCTGAAGTACAGAGTTTAAATGCAGGTCTGGAAATAAGTAATAGAAATGGTGCATCTCTGGGGAGGAGGTCAACAAGCACAACAAGAAGCCGTGAGTTAACACAATGGGATGTTTTGGTATTGGTGAAGTAATTCCGTGCTGGCTGCAGTCTAAGAATAACATGAAATTTTGAATTGCCTATCATAGCCAGCCTGGATTATGGTGAGGTGTGGTTGGGATGAACAAAGATACCAATTACACCTGCTTGGCACACCCTGGCTTCCTTAAGTAGCACAGAATGATGGGTGGGCATGAAGCTCTGATTGCTCAGCAAATATCCCAGCTCAGGTCATGGTTCAAGGATGTGGACAAGCAGGTGCTGGTGTTCGTTCCACTGATACACTTCTTTCTGTCATCCTTCAGAGCAGCAGGCTGGGAGACAATTTGATTTAGACTAACAGACTTATTTGTACTGTCATCTGTTAAAGTCAGCATTGATCTAGTCAGCCCTGCCACTTTCTCCATCACTCATTGTTGCAGCTGCCTTGCCAGGAGAGTCAGTGCCAAGTGCCAAAATTAAGCCACAGCCTACAGACTGCATGGACCACTGAGGAAGCAGAATGCACATGGATGTTTCTCACCAAGTTAATACAACAGTATGAATTCTCAAAGTGGAGTGCTCACACTCAATTAAATGGCTCTCTAGGAGCCATTATGTATTGGCTCAGTTATGTATTGGAAGGTAGTAAATCTAGTACTAAAACATTTTTTCCAAAAGATAAAATGTTAGCAGCCATGTTCATTGGTCCAGTAATACAGATTTTGTTCACCTGGAGTATTCCTTATAATTATTTTTCTTATTATAAATCTGATATGGTTGTAGTAATCAGAATTATCTGCCCACGTTATTTGATGACATCTGTGGATAGTTTTGTAGCTGCAAAGATCTTTCGGTGACTGAGTTGATACCAACACTAGACTAAATTTTGAAAATTGTTCACAATTCTAATTATCCTGCCTAACATACTTTTTTATTTCTCCATACTTCAGGACTCATCACTGCTGCTCCAGTCTACTCACAATGTGACTGTGAATGCTCGCAATTCGAATGGGGAAGTCACAGGCAGATTAAACGTGGGTAAGTCTGAGTGATTATTCCTTGTCCACTACTTTGGAAACGTAATGAATATTTGTATAGAGATTTGAGAATGTAAAGCACTAAACATATGATTATTTATTACTGTTATGGCCATATTTAAATAGTCCAGCTGCCACTTGGTAAGTAGCAGCAGTGTGTTTTCAATTTCTCAGTTAAGCATTAATTCTTTAAATATTTGAAGCACTTCTTTATTGCAGAGTTATGCAAGAAAGGTCTCTGCAAAAGTTACTTTTTCCCTGTGTAAATATCAATTGGTAGTTGCAAATCAATTTCTGACAAAATGCAACAAGAGAACACGGCTAGAGTCTCTTTTTATTTCCTAGTATTCCAGAGACTAATGCAATTAAGCAGACATCCTAAAAAAATTCTAGTTCAAAACTTGGACATTTATATCTTTTACTATCCATGGTAGCAGTAAAATACATTGGTTTACTCGGGGAAATCAATAGATCTAGACAGATGTGAGAGATCCTGACAACAAGAATAAGCAAACCTTGCTCTTTAAATCATATTTTTAAGGCAAGAACCCCAACAATATATGTGAGCTATGACAGAATTTTTCTTAGCTTTGTTACTATTTTTCAACCTTTATTTGACGTTGGAGAAAAATGTAACAGTTTATTTACTCATTTCTTACAAGATCCTCGGGGAACAAAGCATAAATTCCTGCTTATTTAATGTAGACTAACCTGATATGTTTAAGTAGTTTACTAAATTGGGAGCCAGCTGAGCACTGATGAGCAACTTTTCCATGCTGTTGAGACTATGTAACATCTGTGACAGCTCCTGTTTGAAGAATTACCATTTCAAATCATAGAATGTTTTGCAAGCTTCACTGTCTCCAAACAAACAGTTTTCAAACAAAAGGAAAAAAAATAAAATGTATAATGGAGCCTGCTATTCCCCTTAAAAATTTACAGTTATACAACTAATCACAGTTTAGCCTTTAAATGTTATCAAATTTTTTTTAATTCAGTCGATCAAAAAGATCTGAATGACTTGTCTTAAGAAAATGTCCCTAAATATTTATCAAAACCTGGCATTCATATTTCATTTTGATCGTAATCAAGAGTATGAAATATACAGTTTCATATTATTAGTAAAGTTATTAAATCAGTTTGCAGCAATTAACAATTCGGTGACCACATGACCAAATCCAAACACATCCATGGTTAAAATTTCTGTGACATGATACCTATGCTAATGATTTCTGTCTGCTGAGTACTGTTTGTGGTGGCCCATCATGGGGATACACATGTACCACCACTGTAGTCACATGCCCATCCTGCCTGCCGAACTCAATTCAGTCACTGTATTTTAACGTACTCACCATGCACTTAGGAGACCTTGTCGCAGTGCAAATAAGGTGAGCTGGAAACATGAAGGTGGAAGGCAAATTGCTTATCTGGCAATGTTTCTTCATAAATGTCGAGGTCCTGGCCGGTGTCCCTGACACCGGCCAGGCTGGCCCAACATGCCCGGAGGTATGAATGGAGAGGACTCCCTATAGGTTTCAGGAGAGCTTTATTCCATGCCGAGGGGCTGAGGCGAAAGAGAGACTGAGCCTGGGAAGATTCAACTTTGCCCGGCACTCCAGCAGAGCATTCTGGGCAGGGGCGGGACATAGGCGGGGCCCCAGAACTCAGAGGGAGACAGGGGCAGGTCATCCTACAACTCCCCCTCTTCTATTAGATTAAAAGCTTCCCCTAGGGACCCCAGAATTAAATGTCCAGAAACA
>VZTH01009152.1:63638-74506 GCA_013397815.1 Aleadryas rufinucha | reverse complement strand
TTTATGTATTAATGCCATCGGGATCCAGAAATAAGAGAAGCAAAAATGATTAAACAATACTTAAATTTGCCAATTTTCCCTCACATTACAATAAGGCAATTAAAACGACACGCGTTTTCACAAGTTGGAGTGGTACGGGCCCGACGGGGCTACACCCAGCGACGCGGGGGAGGGAGGGGCCCGGGGTGCCGCATGTGGGTGGTGGGGGAAGGGTTAGGGAAGGGTTCAGGATGAGCGTCGACTTCTCGTCTCGAAATGGGGATGAGATATATCGGGAGGTGGCAGGGAGACGGTAGCAGCCCTGTGCTGAGACGTGGGTTCCAGCTCCAGATTTATCCTGCATTGGGAAAGCGGGCGAGGGGAGACAAAGGGAGGAATAGGACAGCTGGGGGTCAACTGGGGATTTCCCTCCCCCCGGTGCTTCCTGCAGCACATCCGGGAGTGTGAAGGGGACCCCGCACCCCCTCGCTGCCCTGCGGGCGCGGCGTGTGTCAGGCGGCCGCGCTGGGGTGGTTCCATCGCCACACAGGGTGGCAGCCACGCCTCTCCAGGGAGCGTGTGGGGGAGGGGTGGGGACGCGGCGTGGCTTCTCTTGGTGCGGCTCGGTTCTGCCAAGGTTCGCCTTCTCTGCAACAACTGGGCGAATTGACTCACCCTTGTGGCGGCAGCACGTCTGCGCAGGTCGGCCCTGCGGCGGCAGCCCGGCTCAGTCGGATCCGCTCTCGGTGACAGCACGTCCCGGCTCGGTCGGCTCTGCCCTGTGACGGAAGCGTGTTCCAGCTCGATCNTGGGGGAGGGGTGGGGACGCGGCGTGGCTTCTCTTGGTGCGGCTCGGTTCTGCCAAGGTTCGCCTTCTCTGCAACAACTGGGCGAATTGACTCAACCTTGTGGCGGCAGCACGTCTGCGCAGGTCGGCCCTGCGGCGGCAGCCCGGCTCAGTCGGATCCGCTCTCGGTGACAGCACGTCCCGGCTCGGTCGGCTCTGCCCTGTGACGGAAGCGTGTTCCAGCTCGATCGGCTCCACTATGGCTCGCCTTCTCTGTATAAATAGACGATCTAGCTCGGCCTTGAGCTTGGCAACGTGTCGCCGCACGCTCGTTCGCTGTGGCGCTTGCTGCTGCACGCTTCTGCGGTGCTGCCGCTCGCCCGCCGCTGGTCTGCTGCGCTGCACGCGCGCTGCCTGCATGCCGCCGCGGTCGTCGCATGCCGCCGCCACCACGTGGAGGGCAAGGGGCGCGGAAACACGCTCCGGAAGGGTCCCCCCGGCCAGCCACTCACCGGCACACCACTCTAGCTNAAGCCTCTGCCCATAGCCAAGGTCTGTGGCAGGGGGAAGGGAAGGGGTAGGATGTTCGTATTTTTTGCTAGTTTTAAGGCACTTAATGGTAACAAAAAGTACCACCGATAACATTAAAGACATTAGGGAAGACAAGGGCGTTCTTAATTTGGGTATTTAGGGGTGGGTTAGCATTCCCATCCCCTATTTTTCCCAACACCGAGAGAGAAAAGAGGTTAAAGAAATAAGAGAAAGGGTGACCTGCAATTTTACCCATCCTGGGCCAAAGGAAAAATTCTCGGGGGATCCACCGCTGTCTGACCGATCTGTCTTCAGGCAGCTCCACTGCTTCCAAGAGGTTTGTCGGTCGCCCCTTCGGATTACTCTAATAAAACTCAGAGCTTCCTTTGGGGGGGTGGCAGTTCCAACCGTGACTTGATGTCCGGCAATGAACACTGGAGCGGCTTTCTGGCGTGGTCCGAAGAAGCCTCACATTGGGGCGCCATTTGTCGAGGTCCTGGCCGGTGTCCCTGACACCGGCCAGGCTGGCCCAATATGCCCGGCGGTATGAATGGAGAGGACTCCCTATAGGTTCCAGGAGAGCTTTATTCCATGCCGAGGGGCTGAGGCGAAAGAGAGACTGAGCCTGGGAAGATTCAACTTTTCCCGGCACTCCAGCAGAGCATTCTGGGCAGGGGGCAGGACATAGGCGGGGCCCCAGAACACAGGGGGAGACAGGGGCAGGTCGTCCTACACATGAACAGTTAGGAAACTTTGTTGGGGGAAGAAATGTTGGCACTTCAGAGTGGTATAGATCATTGGGCATTCGGACGTCAGCACCCACAATGTAACTGAGGCCCATAAATGAGCAGTCTGAGATATTCACCCATAGTATATCTTTCCTGTTAACAAAGAGAACTTCAGTACTACAAACAGTGAATTTTACTGAAAGAAACCAGCAGTGACTGGGGGGATAATCTGTTAAAGTAAATACACAGCTCAACATTTTTAGCCATTGTCCTTAGCCAGTCATAAAATACATACATGTAAGTTGATGGTCCTTTATAAGGAGTGTGACAAATAGGTGTGTGGTATATTTACTTTATATGCACAAGCCTTTGCTAAAGAGTTAATATCTTCCACAATTGCCAACATGCTGGAATTATGTCTTGAAACTCTAGTCATCTTATAAATAGGACGAGTTGCAATTGTGAAGGGGCTGTGTAGATAAGCTTGGAATTGTTCCGTAGATGACAATATAACATAGCATCTCTCGCAAGATTATAACAAAAATACCTTTTAACTCATGGAAATTGTGATTTAAATGATCTGTTAAAATAATGTAGTAAGTTACTAAGAATTATTTAAATACCCAGTCTTCAACATAAGTAATTTACAAGAGAGATGTGAAACAAATCCTTACTTGAGGAGTTTCTGTGAAATTCCCCAAATGAAGATAACAGGCACATATTATGCATTCCCTCATGAATCACTGATATACTGAAAAGACATAAAATGTGAGCAACTTCCAACATGATCACTCTTGCTCTAAAGCTTCTCCATGCCCCTCAGTCCATCTGCATGAAATACCTCTTGCAGGAGTTGTCTGGACATTGTAGTCTTTTAAAACAAAATGCTGTAGATGTTGAGTTTTGTACTGTGATCCATAATTACATTGCTTTCAGAAGCCTCACTAAATATAAATATTTTAAAAACTGCTTGCCAAGAAAAGAATACTTTCAAAACAATAAGGATCATAAGCAAAAAAAAAAATCATGTTCTTTACTCTTTTTTGAGTTCAGTGTCCCCCAGATGACAAAAATACCCATTTTGCTTGAATTACTTTTTACAAATAAACAAACAAACAAAACAACATGGCAAAAAAGGAAATAAGACCTTTTAAAGAAAGTGGTTACTTTGGTAATATTTCTAGGAGAAATGGGGCTTAGAAAGATGCTGGCCGACAGACAGCAAGGAAGGAATCTAAGCAAGGCATAATTCTGGGAATGTACGGGCTTGATAGTTATAGGGAATTAAGAAAGTTGTGGAGAGAGTTGCTTATAGGCAAGGCAAGGATGTCTACAGAACAGGTGGTAACTATTTTCATTAGAACAGCTCCTCTCTTTAAAATCATGAATAAGATTCAGGTGTCATTGTTACAGCTTACCAACTTTAAAACTGAAATATCTAGAACTTTCTTTGGTGATCCAAGAAAGCTGCTAATTATCATCTTCAAGGTTCCTGTTCTTAACCACTTCAAAGCCTTATTCAATCCTAGAATAAAAGAGCAATGCAGCTCTTTTATTTATATCCTGAGCAATAATAAATTGACTTAGTGCAAAAAAACTTGTCAAACTTTTGCAATAATGAGTGATGATAAATATATTATGTATAAAAGAAACATATAGATTATATAGTCAATTATCAAATACTTAAGAGCAGCATTGGTAACAAACAGTAAATGGTGTTTTACCTAAGTAAACATAGACTTCTATGTACAGCTTATCAGCTGATGAAAATAATACAGCCTGCTTTTGCAGTTGTGTTCCAGTTGTGGATAATAAGTGAATGAAGAGCAGCATGTTTCCAACTGTCACTACTGAAGAGTAGGACCAGATTTTTAAGATATCTGTCTTTCAAGGATCATGTAAGGAGGTTTCAACCTACAGAAGACCCTAAATTCTGCTTGTAATATGATTTTTTCAGGAGAAAATAAAAAAAAAATTAAAACTTTCAGAAAAACAAAAAAAAGAAAAAGGAGTTTACAGAGTCATGAAAGGTCTCTGAAAGAGTCATGAAAGGTGAGAACAGATTCCAGTAGAATGGATTGCTGATCCTCCTCCTAGTTCAATCATTTACACCAAGGAATAGTAACACCAGTAGGTTCAGGTCAGGGGTTCAGTTTAAAGTGTTTAAAGCTTGAAAGAATTCGTTTAGATAGCTGGATTATGAAGCTGTTCTGCATTGTTAAGCATGAAATCAGCTTCACTCAGAAAGCATGGGAATATGGTCAAAGTCAAAATGGTTTATTCAGTGTGAAAACAGAATTACAGTCAAAATTCTGCTTAGAGACTGTTTTCATGTCTGTAACGTTCATCTGAACAGCTGTTACAATGAGAGTATTTGTGCTATCCCACCCCACTTTATTCAGACCGGAACAACATTCTGAGGAAACAGATCAGTGTCAGTACCTCATATATTGCTTTAGCAGTAATAATTGCCATTTAGAAAACTACTGCTTTCCAAAGTCAAATCATATGTGGTTTTCTTATCAGCACTTTAATATTTCGTTTTCAAGTGATGGCATTTTTTCATCAGAGGTATAGGAGGAAGAAAACAGTGCTAAGGAAGGAATGATGACTCTAAGAAGAGTTTGATCTTGTTTTCACAGGAAAAACCCTGAAGCCAGTTTCATATACTTAATGACACTGTATAATCATTTAGCTTTTCCTTCTTTATTTTTCCCAGAAGTCTTTCATTAAAAACCCCATTTTTATCCAAATAAGTTCTTTCTTATCTTTAAGATAAAAGGCAGAACATATTTTTTGAAGATCTTTATCTGCAAGAAGATGATTATTTGCACAACTTTAATTGCTGTCCAGCTGGGTTATAAGAAAGGAAGACATAACATAGGAGCATTTAATAGAAAGATAAATCTGAAAATTCATTGAAGTATTTTTGAGGTGATAAAATCTTCCTATGATCAAGAATTTACAGTATTTATTCCAAGGGGATTAAAGTAGGAATGTTTACTTCCTAAAGTATAAGAATTTTAGCTATCAGTGAATCTGATCATATCAAGACATACATGCTAATTTTATTTAAAAGTAAAATTTGTTAGATAAGCAAGATTTAGAGAATGACAGGTGGCTGCTAAAACATCCTCCAGACTTTTTAACCAATTCTCTTTTTTAAGAGAAAATGCATTAAATGCATATGCTTTTAGTCTTTTGTGAGACCATGGTGTATTTAAATGTATATCATGTTGAAAATAATTAAATAGCAGAAAACAGTAAGAAATATTCAAGATACATTTAAATGAAAGCTAGCTAAGCATATTAAACTGCAGTTTAATATTTCAACTCAAATGAAAAGTATCCTCTTCTGAAAAGAAATAGCATTGATGGTCTATGCACAATGTAGAATAAGGTGCTTACCACAGCAAGATATGCACACCCTGTCCCCAAATACGATAATTTTTATGAAGAAATACATGATAATGTTCACAGACAGACTGACTTAAGCCAGAAATAAAACATCCTCTAGGAGTTAATTAGATAGTTATTGTGAGTGTGGAGAGGCACTGTAACAGGGCACCCAGAGAAATTGTAGCTGCTCCATTGCTGGAAATGTTCTAGACCAGAATGGATGGAGCTTTGAGAAACCTGGTCTAGTGGAAAGTGCCCCTGCCTATTTCAGGGGTTGAAACTAGGTATTCTTTAATGTCCCTTCCAACCCAAACCATTCTATGATTCTCTGATAATGTGCATTGCCAACCTGTTAAATATGACAGCATCACATTAAGGGGAAATTTAACCTGGCCCAGGGGATTTGAATCCTATGCTGTCACTTTTCTTCTCACTGAGTCTAGATGAGAACATGAGTCTACAGAGTTTGGCTGGGAAAAAAAAAACCACTAATGTTCGGGAAAACATTTTTATTTGGAAAATAATCATTTGGGGGACACCTGTCTCTCATCAGAGAGCAATTACTCATCTCAGTAGCTTCATTGTCTCTTTATTCCAATGGGAGAAAGTAATTCAAAATACGTGAAAAAAGGGGAATTGTTAAAGACTTTATAGCCTTCTCAGCTTTCACAGTTTCAGTAAATTTGCAATCCCAAATATATTTTGGTTTCAATGGTACAGTAATTATTAATGTAAGTAATTGGATGGTAATTAGGAGATAATAGCTAATGTTAAAGGTGAGGACGGTTCCTGCACCAAAAATACTGAATTATTGGCATTGGTCGATGCTAGATGAATTTGAAAAGGTTAGCTTAAAGTAGCTGAAATGTATTGTGACTGTAATCTAAGATAGAATTTGGATAATTAAGTACATCTAAAATCCTAGTCACTTCAAATGCAACAGTACTTTCAAATCCTGATGGCAGCTACTGCCCAAAAAAGGAGCTAGACCCCTATCTTTGTGCAGCAGGTCTGCAGAAGACACCCCCAATCGTGATGGACTGCTTGAACATGTACCTGCAGTGTAGCCTTGTGGCAGTGAGCACTAACAGCACACTGGGCTGTGTCATCCCACACCCAGGAGGCTGCGGCTGGAATACTGTGGAGCCCTCTCCAGTGTGACAGAGCCGTGAGGCAGCGGAGGAGGCGCTCAGAGGAAGCTGTTTAGGTGGCTGGGGAGTGGAAGCACGTGAAGAGTCTGAAGAGGTTGCATTTGTTTAACCTACAAGAAAAGAAATCTTAAGGAATGCTTCTAACTTACGCCTGATACTAGGAGGGCTAGAGACAAAATAAATCATAGAATCATTAAGGCTGAAAAAGACCTCCAAGGGCAAGTCCAAACTTTGACCAAATACTACCATGCCAACTGAAGCATATCACAAAGTGCTATGTCTACTCATTTTTTGAACACTTTTGAACCCACTTCCCTGGGTACCCTGTTCCAATGCTTAACCACTCTTCTAGTGGAGAAGTCTTTCCTGATATCAAACCTGAACCTCCCTTGGTGCAACTTGAGGCCATTTCCCCTTGTCCTATTACTAGCATGAATCCAGACTCGGGGTGCATAGCAAGAGGGAAAAATGCAATGATCATGTGTTGCAGAGAGGCAAAAGGCAACTGGATAGAGGGGGCGGGGGAGAATTACCACTGTTAGAATGGTTAACCATGGGAACAGATTGCTCAGGTAGGCTGTTAAATCCTCTTCCTCAGTGGTATTAAAATTTCACCTGGACAAGACCCTGAGCACCTTTATCGAATTTCCAACCAAGTTGATCCTGGTGTGGTTAGGAGGTGGGACTTCCAGAGGTGACCTCTGGCTTGCATTCTTCTGTGATTCCCTCTTGCCCAGTCTTCGGCTGACATGCTGGAAGGGCTCACATTGCTTACAGACCCCATGTCAGACTTTCTGGTCCGATATACAAGTCCTAGACACTCTAGGACATCTGAAATAAACTGAAGGCTGGGCAGAGAACACGAAAGAATGTATAATGGTACTAGACAGCATTGTTGTGAACTGAGTCATGCCCCATCTGTTCAGCTGATCCTCTCACACTGTCCTCTGCCCAGATCCAGTAGGTATGCTCAGAATACTGCTGAAACACAGTGCAGGAGTTGACCTTATGAAAGTATGGCTTCCTTTTCTTAAAAAAAGGGAAGAAGAATATCCATTACACAGATGATAAAGTAGTTAAAGTATTCGCTTAGGAATGAGAGACTCAGATCAGCTATCCTCTCTGCATACAGGGTTTCAAATTATCATGCCTCATCTCCTTTTCACCTTATCCATCTGAGGGCTGTGTGTTTCACCTTTTCCTGGTGAAGTTATTCATCGTGCAACAAAATCTGGATTCATTAAGCCTGTGAGAAAAGGGGACACCATAGCCTTTTTGTCAAGCCAGTGTGAGAAGCACAATCTCCCGTTCCTGCCATGGTTTCTACATGCAATAACGCATTTTACAGTGAAATATTTTGTGGGTTTATTGCTTCTATATTTGAATAGAGTATTTTATAAGACTAATGCGTAGACGGATGAAGACATTGAGTTAGCTAAGTCACTCTGAGAGTGGAAATTACTATCACTTAAATACCTAGCACTAGGTTACCACTGTCATGATCAGTGTCTGCAGCCATCTTTCAGAACCAATTTTTTAACATCTCTAGATTTGTGTTCAGTCACAAATAACAACAAAGTATAAATGGTGACAGTAAGATTCTTCCTTTGATCTGAGAGGACATCATTGTTTCATCCATTGCATAAAAGGAGAACTGAGAGAAAAAGAGGAAACAGGAGCAGCAAGTGTTCTATTTAGTATTAGAGTTGTTGTTCAAAGTTATGAGAGATGTATGATATGGATATAAAATGTGTATATGCAATGTGCTGCATATTTTCTGTAGTAATGCCTTTGTTCTAATGAAATACCATACCATTCCATATGAAAATATGACTGATTTTATGTTTCTGAAAGTAATGACTTTACATTTATTGGTATTGTATTCTATCACTCGTGGAATGAGAACTGAATCTGTAGGAGTATTACATTTTTAATATACTTTTAATGACATCTTATTTTAAGTAAGGTGATTTAGTTTAATAAAAATTAACTAAAAAAGAAAATTGCATAGGAATACCACAAAGCACTCAGGATTTTGGTTTATACCCAATACTTCAATGATTCTAGGTGGTAGGAGAAGAGCAAAGCATACAGAGTAGCTGGCAGCCATAGGTTAATTGGAAATGATGGGTAAGAAAAGAGAGTAAGAAAATAAAATATGTGAAAGTACTTAATGATGGACATAAATCCAGTGTTGGAAAGCCTTTTCTTCTGAAAGATCTAAAGACACACTAAAAATTCTTAGTATTTGGCAAAACTAACTATTTGAAGAGTGCCTACTGTTAACATGTAGGCAGACTCTTCAAATTTCAGACTCCCCAAATTTCGCTGGCATTAAGCATTTGGGGATATTTATTTTATGGCAGGCCCTGTTTTTGACAGAAGATCCTTTGCTGTCTGGTACATCTATATTTGTATTAGCCTGGAATTCAAAGGTTGGGTAGCAGTAGAAGGCAGTTTCTTAAAATGCTTTTCAACTGAAATGGAGTCACTAAACAAAAGACCTTCCTTCCCTGGAAAAACTCTAGGGAAGTAAAGACTGAGGAGGACAAATGAAAAGGAAGACTGTTTAGCAGTATGTCAGTTCTTTTTGGAAAAAAAACCTCATCATTTAAAGCAGCATCCTCAGTGTCAAGAGGTATGCGACGTGAAGATCACTTACAAGGTCTGCTTCAGGGCTGCACATTAACGGAGGAGATGTACAGAAACAATGGGCAATAATCAGCCTGATTAGCAAGAATAACCCATTGACCTGCAAATGCATGTGACATATCTGGCAGCAAGCAGAAAACAAATACTTTCTATAACCCGCATTCAGTCAGGTTGCATTTTTAATCATAGGATTTTATCAGCAAATGTGATTAGTTGACTTACATGTAGTTAATATACTCGGGTGGTAAACAAAACACATTTAGGCATTAGGATATTAAACTTTCAGATATTGAGTTTGGCTGCTGTTTATGAGTTGAAAATTAATCTCACTGGGATTACATTACAATTAGTGCTGTTGCAATATAGCTAGTTTATGTGTATTGTGGAATACAATTAAGAGAAATTAATGGCTACTTTTCATTGCATAAACTTATCCCATTTATGTAAAAGCCTATTATTCCTTTTTGAAACGTGTTACACATACACTGAGATGTCTCATCTCTAGCATGAATAAAACATATGCTTGAATTCTGTTTACCCTAGCATTCCCTCTTAAGATATAAAATACATCAATTATTATCCATGCCATTCTCCAATAATGAAGGTTATCTATAGGACAGTCCTTGTCCCACATTACTGGGGCACTTGTGTTAAGAAAACTGTGGACCTAAAGATTTTTGTTAAAGATTTATTTAAGTGTGCAGGACCCAGGATCAAACAATCTACATGCAAACCCAGCATGGCAAGGCCATGAGTTGGAGTTTCAAAGAGAGACAAGTTAAGGTACCTTTGGAAAGTATGAAATGTTCAGTGAGTGCTCTCACAGTGCTTGCAGAGTTCTTCCTTAATTAAGCTAGCATTAAAAATCATGGGGTTGGATGAATGGGTAGCACCAGTAAAGTTGATAACATCCATTTTACTCAGGCCTTTGATTTGTTTGAATACACAAGGATCTAGCTATACTACATAAATGGCCAGTTTCATTATTGCTGCTGGGCACAAACAGGAACAATCAAATCACTGAACCATAGAATGGCCCAGGTTGGAAGGGACCTTAAATAAAACCTTAACCAAGATTCTCTAGGAAACCACTGTCAGGGATCCATCCTTGCCTCACTTACCCAGAACTGTTTCTTTTGCTGTAAAAAATAAAACAAGCAAACAAAAAATGATATTTAAGGCCTTTTCACTTGATGAAGATACTTTCTGATCTCACGTTTTGCAACATACCTCTCAGAGATAAAGTTGTAGGCTTCAGAATAGCTTTAGAGAAGAGCCAAATTGGGGCCCATAAGGCTGTGCTTGGGTGCACGTGTGCAACAGAGCATAACATAATGCAGAGCTCAGCCCTCTATCCTGACCATTTTCAGGTAGAATCAATATTGGGTTTTGTGCCTTAAAATTGTTGCCCTAGTTTAGGACATTATGGCTTCTCTAACTCTTTCTGTGTTTAGTGGGCAGTTAAAATCAGTGCTTTGCATCTGCTGAGTGAAGCAATAAGTAATTTGTATGGAGCCTTATGGTGTGCATCTCTTGTACCAGCTACCAACCAGATTTTGTGAAATACCTGCATATATTTCTTAGCAGTATCAATGTCACCTAATGTCCTTTTAACATAAGATCTAAAAAAAAAAAAAAAAA
>VZTH01009152.1:11677-63616 GCA_013397815.1 Aleadryas rufinucha | reverse complement strand
ATTTTCTTAGAATTATCAATGCCACCTATTGTCTTTTTAAAAAAAGATTAAAAAAAAAAAAAAAATGATTACTATTTCTTTTGAGAATTACTGACTGGAATATATTTAACATTTATAGGAGCAGACATGGTAAAACAGGTTCTTAATGGGAAGGAGGCAGTTCAGTGCCTCTCAGTCCTATGGATAGTCTGTGAAATGCATTTATTAAAAATTGCTGAAAAGGAGTCTTAACTGTTTTGACCATTCTCTGTAATTTTAATTCTGAATATAGATTTATGATGACAACTCTATGTAATAGATATTCAGGCTAGATGTGGTGTGAATTTTAATTGATCAAGTTGTTAGAAGAGGGAATATTAAGGGTTTGGTTTTTATCTACTTACCAAGCCAATACTGTAGAACAGGATGTTTTAGTGAATTTAGGATCTGGAAGTATGCAAAGACTCTCTTGTTCACAGTTATTATTCATTTTTGGAGTACCAGAATTAATTGCAAATATTCTCATAGCTTCTTGAAACTCTTATGAACATGATCAGAAACATTTGTTAGATATGTGGAGCCAAACTGGCATCTGTTATGAAGAGCTGAGGTCCTGCTTTTACATGGGATGTTTGTAATTTTAAAGCATTTGAGCCTCCCTAATGAAAAGGGATGATGCTACAAAGACTTTGATAATTAGTTTCTGTTTAAAAAAAAAAAAAAAGATAGATTCATTCTGATCAAAGCAGTTTCAACACCAAGAACATGAATGTTTATCTGGATCAATTCATGTGGGATTTCCTAGATTCCCTGGAAACCCCACTATAAAGGAAAGCTCCAGGCACAGTTTTGAACAACAAATTAGATCATGTAAATAGACTTATCCAATTTCTATACTTACAGGGCCACTATCCTTAGAATATCTGGGTGCCTCATGACCTTTAATGTACTTAAATGGGTCACTACCTTACTAAGACACCAATTAAAATTATTAATAATTTAGTAGGAAATTGAAGAAAGATGATGTAATTATTCCATTATTCTACTGTGTTTTGCAGGTCCTAAAATGGTAGAATTCCACAGTCAGCAATTTCAGATCAACTCAAAGGATGGAAAGCCACTTTTTACAGTGGATGAAAATGAAGTTGTAATTGGCACAGATAAGCTTCGAGTCACAGGTTTGTAATGGCTTAAGAAATGCTCAAATAATACCCATATGAAAAGCACAATAAAAATGGCATTTTAAATATGTTATTGTGTGTGAATGCAAGTTCTGGTTTTACCTCATTAGGAAACAGAAATATGAAGATAATCTGACCTTTTTCAATAAATAATCAGAAAGAACTTTTAACACAGAATAATAATTTTTTTATATATATACATGTAAATATATATTAAAAATTGAAATATTTCTGTATGTGTGTGTTTTATTTTAAAGCCATTGGTAACTGGAACTGTACTGGTGCATCGTTTTCTGAATTATTCAGTGTTTCCAGAGCACACTGTATGAGGCTGAAAAAATTCTAGATATTCCATTCTGAGCAGTAATGAGTTGGATTTGTGAAAACTTTAGGCTCTCTTTGATATTTTTATATGGTTTTATCTTTCAAAGTGAAAGCTACTGTATTTCTGTTCTGTGAGTAGCACATATGTCACAGGATGATATTTGTAGTGTATTTTAAATGTCATCTGTCAAGATACAAGTTTGTCTTAGGCTATTTCTACAAATCACTGAAGTACTCATTTACAAAGTAATATGTCAGAATTATCACATGAAAAGCTACTTCCTTTCATAATGCCTAAAAAAGTCAACCTTAATTTTCTAGGTGTAAGGTTGCATTAAAATAGATGCATCAGGGCGTGATTTCTCTTTCAGCAGAAGAATCCCTCAAAGGAAATTCTGAAATTATTCTGTAACTTGTTTTCAATTAATTTTAAAATAGTTTTTACCTGATTGCAGCTATCATGTTTGACCTTTGCTAATTACCGGTCCTCTGAAATCTCGAGGTCTTCATTTTAATGAATAGATTCATATTATTTCACTGTCAAAACTATAAATATGGTAGTAACTATACAATTAGTGTTTCAAAGCCAAAGTTAAGTTATAATAATTGTGTTAATAAATTTTGTTTACACCTGAGGGTCTTATCTTAAGGCTTTTTACTTTTTAACCTAATTGAAATTACAACTTTGTTTAACCAGGAAACCATATCAAATAATTATTGTTTGCCCAAGGGATGCTAAACTTTAATAGAAAAGCGTGTTTAACAAAGATATGAAAAACTGCATAATTGTTAACTGATTTGGAAAAGGTCTATCTCTGCTAAAAGTAAGTAAAAATCATTCATACACAAGTTGAAATTGTTATGCTAATATTAATGACTCACTCATCCAATATTAATCTTTACAGTGCATTGATAATTATTTACTTCAGCAGATACTGTAGTAAGACACGTTGCCTGTTTCTTTTTTTAATACTGTAGTAAAATTCAAAAGCAAATACATTAAAGTCAGTGAGGTTATTTCAGTGTAAAATTAATGTAAGTGAGAGGAGATTCATGCCTACTTTGCTTCAAATTAATTCATTAAAATTGTGATTTAAGTGATACTATTAGCATGAGGGATAAATTATTGTGATTTAAATGATGCTATTAGCATGAAGGATAAATTAGTAATACTTTGCATACCGAGATTATTTTAAAACATTTTAGATAAAGAACAAGATCAATGTGAAATAAATTTTGAAAAGTTCATGCCATAGAAAACATGATCTTGGGCTTAAAATACACAAAAAACATCTTACAGTTTTTTATGTACAGTGTAGCGAGCTATTTGATTTTACTTCTCCTTATTTATGTGAATTATGAAAAGCTCAGTAATGATTTTTAAGAAAACCTGACAGTTTTCAACTAAAATATAATACAGCAGAGAGAAAATGTCTGTGATTTATGGTATTTCAGGACAAAGGAAAAGGTCTAAGAGTAATATAATCCAATCCAACACCTCAAGAATTGCCATTTTCCTACAATTAATATGTTTCAACTCATACTGTTTTTGTCAGACATTCTCTGGCCCCTGTGTAGAATGGAACAGTGCAAATGAAAGAAGAGCAAATGCCTGGGGAAAGCCTCAGCCAGGAACGTGCCTCTGATACCCACAGGGTCACTGACAGCTCTGGGTGGCCACACTCCCCTGGAGTGCAGGGAGACACTGGCACCTGCCCTGGGCAGAGCTCTTGTGCCCACAAATGCTGTTCTCTGCTTTGGAGAGAGCTCCAGGGCTTGCCATCTCCCTTGGATGTAGTGGATAGCAGCTGAGCTGCTGTGCTCAAACATTGACTTCCAGCTGTGTGTGAGACACCTTGGGGTGGGTGAGATACCACATGGTATCACTTTATCTCCAAGAGATGCCTCCTGTGATCATGGCAGCTGGAGGCCAGGCAGGATGCACAAGGGTGTTCCAGATGACAGTAGGTACAGATGATTAGGCAGCGAAACACTGCCTCTGGCTCATCTGTAACATCTACATCCTAGACATATTTAAGTGTATGAAACTGAAGCTTGGCTTAACCCTTCAGGACAATTACTGCTCCTGAAGGAGCATGGACTCCAACTACATCCTCGAATATTGTTTCAGTAAGGACCTGCATTTTGCAGACATTTATTATGCTGCTGTGGAGGTCCTGAACATCCGTGTTTTGTTCTGGGAGGGTTTTGTGCCTCCAGCTGGCATTGGTGACAGTGAAACCACCTTGTAACTGTATTGGCTGTCAAAGAGCTGATTGCTTTATAACATTGTCATGGCAAGCTCATAGAAATATAGAACTGTAGAGGTTAGAGAAGATCTCTAAGATCACGTCCAACCACTAACCTAACACTGCTATATTCACCACTAAACCACATCCCCAGGGGCCACATCTACACCTNAGGGTCACTGACAGCTCTGGGTGGCCACACTCCCCTGGAGTGCAGGGAGACACTGGCACCTGCCCTGGGCAGAGCTCTTGTGCCCACAAATGCTGTTCTCTGCTTTGGAGAGAGCTCCAGGGCTTGCCATCTCCCTTGGATGTAGTGGATAGCAGCTGAGCTGCTGTGCTCAAACATTGACTTCCAGCTGTGTGTGAGACACCTTGGGGTGTGTGAGATACCACATGGTATCACTTTATCTCCAAGAGATGCCTCCTGTGATCATGGCAGCTGGAGGCCAGGCAGGATGCACAAGGGTGTTCCAGATGACAGTAGGTACAGATGATTAGGCAGCGAAACACTGCCTCTGGCTCATCTGTAACATCTACATCCTAGACATATTTAAGTGTATGAAACTGAAGCTTGGCTTAACCCTTCAGGACAATTACTGCTCCTGAAGGAGCATGGACTCCAACTACATCCTCGAATATTGTTTCAGTAAGGACCTGCATTTTGCAGACATTTATTATGCTGCTGTGGAGGTCCTGAACATCCGTGTTTTGTTCTGGGAGGGTTTTGTGCCTCCAGCTGGCATTGGTGACAGTGAAACCACCTTGTAACTGTATTGGCTGTCAAAGAGCTGATTGCTTTATAACATTGTCATGGCAAGCTCATAGAAATATAGAACTGTAGAGGTTAGAGAAGATCTCTAAGATCACGTCCAACCACTAACCTAACACTGCTATATTCACCACTAAACCACATCCCCAGGGGCCACATCTACACCTTTTTTTTTTTTTCTTGAAGGAAAGCTGGCAGGGCAGAGAGGATCAGTATTTTTATGGAGAAGCATATTTATATCACCCTTTCTCCAGTTTACTACTTGCCCTTCTGCTTGTTTGTCTTTTATAAAAATCCCCTAAAGTATTTGCTGAGTATTGCCTGTGATTTTCTAGTTCTCTATTCTGTGCAAAGGTTTTCAGTTTGCGTAGCCAATGCTGAAGTGCAGTGTGACAGTGTGTGTTTAATTTAAACACTTCTGCTCAGAAGTGAGTTAAGTAGGAGGCTGTTTGAGGGTATGAGTAAACGTTGTTAGACTTTGAGGAGGCAAATGGTCCTTGCCTGATAGGGTGCGTGGGGTGTTAATGAATCTTGCTGACTTCAGTCCTCTCATTGAGAAAATGAGTATCTTGTTCTTGTGTATTTTAGGATTAGATTACAATATCTTAATAAACAGCCTATAAAATAGTAAATATAGTAATAGTCATACCACAGTTAAAAAGATAAAGTAGGAAATGAAGACAGGAAGTCAATTTAGGGCCATTTTCCAAAAAAAAGTTGCCCTGAGAGTTTTTTCTATGAGTGGCATACTGTTAAAACTTGGTGCTGTTTGATGAAGAAGTTTTTCTCACGTAAGGGCAAGGTTTTACTCTTGCTTAGAGGCGACAGCTCTAGAATATGGAAATAAGCCTTTTCATTCCGTTTTACACTACCTGCCCACCGTCGCCCAGAACATTCACACTGATGTTTCTTGTTCTCTTCCTCCCATTAGCCCCTATTTCCATGAAACTGATACATTCTCTATTACCACTTACCTCTCTTTAGAGAATCATGGAATCATAGAACCATTTCATTTGGAAAAGACCTCTAAGATCACCAAGCTGAACCATTAACCCAGCACTGCCAAGTCCACCACTAAACCATGTCCCAAAGTGCCACATCTGCACTTCTTACATATCAGGATATCCCTGCAAAATACCTTAGTTGTACCAAATCAGCATTTTCTGATTAACATTTTTCATTTCTTAAGGTGCAAAATAACTTTAATGTTAATGAAAAATGAAATGAAATGTTTATGCAGCAGGGTTAAAGCTCTGTCTGAATTAATAAATTTTAAATTTCCCAGTATTATATTTATGCCAGTTTGTAATTTACAGAAGGATTAATTTATTTAAATTGATGAGGAGGTTATCAATAGCTAAATAAAATTTAAATACAAGCTTAGTAAATCAATGATTCCTCAAAGTGCTCAAGTGATTTAATATGGTAATTCTTGTATCTTGTGTACTTCTCTTCCATCTAAGACAAGGGGATTTCATTCTAAGGAGTCATGATTTCAGCTAAAACTCTTCTTGAAAAGCAGCACATTTCATGTTTTCTCAGCAATGTATTAATTTTAAATGTTTTTTCTTTATTTCACTTTTCTTTTTACCATGTTCTCTGAGGCTGCCCTGACCAATTTTTTATTTTTCCCTTTATACCACATTTAATACTCTAATACCACATCTATACAATCTACACCATGCTTTCTAATCATCCATTGCCATTCTCTGTCTAGATAGAGCCCAAATCCCTAACTTAGGGCTTTTTACAGCCCAGAATTCTTTCCAGAGGGTAACAGCATAAAGAGCAGCCAGACAAGCCACCTTGACTAATGTCCTATTAAAATATATTACCTTGCTACATATTCACCAGGAAAGCGCTCAGATATGTGAATCATCAAAGCCAGAGAAGATCTCTCAACTTAAGACCTCTCCAATTTTTGATGAGTAGGTTCACAAAGCCAAGGAAGAGAAGTTGAGAGGCTCCACCCTTGCTGTAGATAATGGTGTTTAGCTGCTTTTTTGAGCCATCTCTGTTGCTGAGGGGCATTTGTCCTACATCAGCCAATTTCCTGATCCTAGTGGAGCTTAGGTGGGAGGTGATCACCGGGCTGGTGATACTGGAATAATGCTGATACTCAGGAGAGCAGAAGTGGAGGTCCTTGGAAGATCTTCCAATAGGGAGGCTCCTGGAGAGGCTGGGTGCCCACTGTTTCTTCCTCTTTGGAATAAAAATACTCATATTTCAAGAGGTAAACTGTCTGATCCCATACTCATTACAATTTTGCGTGCATAAATACCATTTTATATTCAGCAAGTCTGCCTATAAATAGGGGAAAATGTTTGATAAAGCTATATGACAGAAGTTGTGATATGCATGGAACAGTCTAAAATAAATATGATTATTTAGGACTGTAATATTTGCAAAGGTTTTGTGGGATTTTAATTAGCTCTATTAACTGTAATGAAGGCTACATTGTATAAATCTTACTTACTTATTTTATTGTCCCAAGTAGTTAAAAATTTCCCTGTCTTCAGACTTTTTGGATTTAATTTTAAGAATTTACAGCTGTATATTTACATTACTTCTGTATTGTATTGTTCCAATCAATACTGTAATGGTAATAATGTAGCTGTATTTCAATTGTCTTATAATTCTTAACATAAGTTTTTTTATCTTGATTTCTAATATCAAAGTGGCCATATTTAAAAAAAAACAACCTCTTGCTATTTTCTTGTTATATTTGAGCTGTTATATTACAGTATTTTTCTTCTTTTGTTTTTTTTTTTTTCAGGGCCTGAAGGAGCACTTTTTGAACACTCTGTAGAAACACCACTTGTGAAAGCAGAAGCTTTTAAACAGCTTAGGTAAGAATTTATACATAAATCTAATAAGTAAATGTTAATAAATATTCACATTTTTGAAACATATGATTTTCAACACATAATTGCTAATAACTTTTTTTCTGGTTTATGTGACAAGTTACTATTTTGAAGGAAAATTGTATGTATTGTTCTGCAATTCTGAAATATGTTATGAATTATTTATTGCTGATGGTGAATATATTTAAAACCACTGTGGAAAGATTTTTTGTAAAAATCTGGGTTTGAGTTTTGAAACACTTCGAAATGCAACTTTTTCTACTGTGTAACAAGTTGCTTGTCTGCAGTAGGTTGTCAGTGTGTAATTAGTCAAGATTTTTGAAAACTAGTATCAATCTGAGGAAGCAGACTAAGAAGGAAAATATGGAAATGTATGAAGCTCTATGATATGACAAAAAAGCAGTTTGGGGTGAGAAAATCATTATTATGTACTTTGTATGTTTCAGAGCTCCTTAGTTCTGGGATAGCATTTCTTTGTGCATTATTCTATTTAATTTTGAGTATCCCAAATTAGTTTATAATATGCTGGTTATGATGAGGTAATAAACTCAAATTATATTCTCTTCATGAACATGTTATCTTTGATTTTATAAGCCAGTTCAAAGAAAGATTTGAAATTAAAGAGGATCTCTTTAACCATTGTATTTCTGTCCTTTCATACCTTGTCAGTTTTCTACTTTCTGTCATAATTTCTTTTCTTAGTTTTTTTCTCCAGTAGGGATAACTACTAGAGAGTAGTGGAAGATGATGAAAGCTTTCAAAAGCACTATCTTGCTGATTGAATTTTCAAATTGAGAATGACAAATGAGAGGGAGACTGTTAAGATAATTGTTTTGATTTTCTTGTTTATATTTAAGATTTACTTGCAGTAAAATACCTTGTGCTTGCATTTGAAGATACTGTGAGCTCAAGGCATTATTTTTTACATGTAGATGTCCACTTTCAAAAATGTGTTTCTTTTGTTATGGTAGAATTTGGATGTGACAGACTTTGACCAATATTCTGCATTGTAAGTGTACATTGTCTGGTTTTGTAGGGAGTGGATTCATTATGTTGGAAATTTGTCATTTTCTGTGATTATCTCAACTTTAGTGAAATAGGAAATGGAATTTCTTAATTGCAAAGTCAAGAAGCTCTCTGCAAATTTTTATTGGATATATATCTACTATTTTCTCTGGTTGTTACTTTGCTTCAAATGCATAATCAATTAGTATTTTAGTAGGCTTAAAGCTGATAGTTTTATTCTACATCTGTTACGCTCTGTTACAGTTTAAGTTCTTATTCGCACTTCCATTTAACAAGTTATGATGTTTCTGACTACATACAACTATTATTATTATTATAATTTTTCTACCTGTTTTTGAAATAGGATAACATTGGAAGGAAAACATTGAGCTTAATTCAAAGTGTTCATAAAGTCCTCCTCCATAGATGAGTTTACCTCACAGCTTACCTCTTCAGTGATTTTTACCATGTCAACTGTAAACACACGTTTTGATCTAGAATGTTGCTATGTGTTAGCAGAGCTCAAATGTAATACATAAAATCTCACTCAGTTCTGTCTTCATTTAACTTAAAATAGTGGGAAATACAGACTTTTCCAGAATGAACAGAAGTTTGCTAGTAATTATTGTAAAGTCAGGGAAGTAGCTACACGGCCATTGACACCGTGGCCGTGTAGCTACTTCCCTGTTGTTAGTATTTGACATGAATCCAGAGCTGCTAAACACCTGTGCTAGAAACTGGGTTAGCTTAACCCTAAGAAAACTGATTATCAGGGAATGAGACTGTGCAATGTATACACCACTCACTTGTGCCATCATAGAATAGCTTGGCCTGGAAGGGACCTTAAGGATCATCAAGTTCCAACCCACCCTGCCATGAGCACCTCCCATTAGACCAGGTTGCTCAGAGCCCCACCCAGCCTGGCCTTGGACACCTTCACCATCCATAGTTTTTCTGGGCATCCTGTTCCAATGCCTCACTATCCTCACAGTAAAGAATTTCTTCCCAATATCGAATCTAAATCTTTCCTCCCTGTTCTATCATTACATGCCCTTGTAAAACATCCTTCTCCTCTCTCCCATCCTGGCAGGCCTTTACCCAGAGCAGTTCAGAATGCCTGAGTCCTTTAATTTTATTTTTTTTTCTGTCATAATTAGTGTCAAGTTTGAAAGCAGAGATAGCAATGATTTCATTTTGTCATGAAGGGCTTCTGGGGAAGGTTAAGAAGGAAATGCACTGGTCTGTGGTGCAGATAGTAAGTGAAGATGTAGGCAGAGAAGACCATTTTGTCGAGCTGGAACAAGGTTACTTTCAAGGGTAATCTTAAATGTCCGCGTAAACAAAATTCATGCACTCTGTTGTGAAAAGGCTCCAACAAGTTTACCAAAAAATTGATATTTTGTAATACTTCATAAATATTCCGTTTCATTCCACACTGTTAAATACAGGAACCTACCCACTGAAAAGCACTTCAACATGAAAATTTAAAATGCAATTTTAAGTATGACTTTTCTATTTTAGATTTGAGCATGCTTCCTTTCCAGATTAGGGTAGTGAGTACAGAGTTATAGGTAATATAACATATTTGCTTACCTTGAGCCTTATCTCCGCACTTTCACCATCTATTAATTTTCTGCTATTTTTGCTCTATTTTTCCTTCACTGGTTGTGCTGTACCATGTGGATGTGATATGCTGGATGAATGTGTTACAAAGTGCCTTGGTCTGCAGCATTAAATGTGGGGAATAGCGTTACGAGAAAGCCCGTCCACTGCAAATGGAGTTGCAGGTTTCAAGGAGCTGACTGGAAAGCTGTTAATGCTCATAACTTTTCAGCTTGTGTCATATGAACAGGGGCCACATTCCTTCTCTGTCATTCAGATTTGGGGCAGAATTTCAAACAAAGCTGACACAAATGGCCTCTGAATTACACATTCTGCTGGCTTCCTTGTCCAAATGCCAAATTTCAAGATAGATTGCTTTTCTGGAAACAAAGAGATATGTGTGTTAGAACGTGTCTTTTTATAGCTAAGTTATGGAGACAAAGCAATGCAATTACACTGTGGTCAGTAACTGTCTTTTCATTTGTATTTTGAAGGAAAATTACAGAGTCCTTTTCAGTCTAAAAGATCAAATGTATGACTCACTCATAAGGAAAAGGAGATATGCTTGCACTTATTTCCAGCTGTAGGAAGAATTAAAACAACAAAATCTATATTTCATGATTGTAGCTTTCCTAAGCTTAAAATAACATTGCCTAGTTTTTAATTCCTTTAATGGAGTTCTTATATCTAAATAAGATACATAGTTTTCATTTACAAGATTTTTTAAGACTTTAGGACCCAGTGGACACCTAAAAGCAGGGCCTTGCATGTAGGAAGTGTCCGACAAACATCTCAAAGACATGTTTACAGTCAACAGGGAGATTTGGATATATCCAGGAAGTATCCTTCCCAGACAGATATCACTGGAGGAGGCACCTGGTTGAAAACAGCCAATTGTCATTAGTGAGAACAGAAATATGTCAGTGATTGCCACAATCCAGCTCTTTATTCCTACCAAGCTATTTTGTAGCCTTCCATAGCTCTTCATGAGGCCTTGTACTTCGGTATGTATTTGGCACCTTGAGAACTTGCCTCAGTCAGATTTCCTGGGGCTTCCCAAGAATTTGTTTAGCTGACACCTGTAACTGGATCACAGCAAAGTTTTAATGGAAAACAGGTATCTTTGTTCCTAGAAAAACCTGAGTTTAAACAGAATTAGGAAAGCTCATGTTCAGACACATACCTTGTGATCCAAATTGTATGTCAAAAATCTGTAACAGCAACTACTGGAACTAGATGATGTAGACAGAGACATTTATATGAGACAGAGACAATTTCCTAAAAGCCATCTTTTCCCCAGGTTCCTGTTAGGTACTGGAAGTAGCCTCTTCTGATGTTATCCAGAGTTTCATGCCAGCACACATACCTTTTTATACTCTCTGTTATCAAATAACATTTTATGTGAAAACTGGTGTCTAAGTTTAGACTTTTTTCCAGTCTGATGCTAACATATTTTTCTGACAACTTTACTTAGGCTTAGAAAATCATTTAGCCTATTCCTCTCTTCCTCCTAAATTTTGTATCCTTGAATAACATGGAGTTCTTACATAGTTTTGTCGTTTTTGTACCATTCGCTTCTTGTGATCTACATGGCTTGTGGTTTTCTAACGGAAAACGGTGGATTGGCAAAATTCTTTAAATCTCAAAACAATGTTTCTGAGCTGAGCATTTGCATTTCCCAAACTTACAGAAATGTGCTTACGAATGTGGCATTTTTCCATTTATCAACTAACTGTATGCATGAATAATTAATATAATGCTTATGAATTAGTACTATCTTTGTTCTCGTATTTGCCATGTATGGCTGTCTGACAGCCAGCAACTGTGCCTTCTGAGCCCAAATCCTGTGGGAAATCACTTTTAGTACAGTCAGCTTGTGGTATTCTGACAGTCCTTCAACTGAGGGTTTACATCCAAGTTCAAAATGATCCACATCATTCCACAACTCTTGATTTTGGAAAGTACTATAGCAGGAATGATATCACTGTTCCAGAGAGTCAACTTTTGCCAGAGTATGATTATAAATTTATAGAGAGATATATGTTATCAGAATATGAGTGTATTTAATGGTTAGTGGGTATATGCTGAAAATATTTCAATATCCCCCAGGGAAACAGATGTATTCTAAACAAATGTATAATATTGGTATTAATTAAAACTTTAAATGTGTAATTTAAGAAGCATTTTTTATATTTAAGTGAAATACCTGTCCAACACTTAAAAGCAAAAAAATATATATTTACTGGTATGTGACTAACATGTTACAGAATATTGATAATTTGAAGGCAGATTATATGTTTTCTAGGTATCTGGTTAAGGTAAATTACTGTACTGATGGTAGGCCTTTCCCTGTCTATATATTCATAATTAACATATACCCTTTAATTTTACATCGGTTCTGTGGCATCCTGTAACTCTGATTACGGAGTTACGGCTTCTACTTCTCTCTGATTCTTTCTGAAGTCTCATTTTTATCCTTTCCATTCCCCATTGATAATATTTTTTTCCTTTTGCAGTTGAAGCATTTACTATGGTTAAACTGTGTAATAAGACAGAGAAAGCTGGAAGCTGACATTTTGGAATTTTATGGCTGTATGAGTAAGAATTATGAAGGAAATCTAGAGAAATGTATAGAAGCCAACCAGGGTAAAAACATTTGCCAAATAATTGTTTAATCATATTTGCAATACTAATGCTTACATGCTAATTGCCTAAAAATACCATCTAACTATTTGAAGTACAGTCATTTTGATTTGCATTCATTATGTAAATCCAAAGCCCAGTCAGTCAGAAGAGAATGAATTACATAATGGAAAGTAAGACTACGGTTATGATTCAGTGTTTGCAAGGCACCTCTGCTCCCTGACTAGTGAGATATTTCTACTGCCATGTAATTTTATGAGCCCTGGCCTTAATTTGCTAGATATAAATTTGCATTCATATACTTTACTGCAATCAGGTTAACTAAGAACTGCTTCTGGAAGCTTTAAAGAATTTCTTTCCATTCATCTGATGGACTCAAATGTGTGAAAAGGTGTAGTTTAGAAGGATTGGATAGTACAGGGCATTGTGTTTATCATCTTTTCAGAAGTATTTCTGACTTGGATATATAAGAAAACGCTATTAAAACTTTTGTGTATTACATCACATCTGGTTGTCTTTTAAGCAGTGATTTTACCCATAAATATTAATCCTAAAGTGAAAATAATTTTGCAAGCACTCTCATAAGTGACTTTCACTTGCACCAGTCTTGTGGCTGATGTTCTTTCTAAAGTCTCAATTTTTCAGAAACGTCACTTAACACATTAAAACCAATAAAAGTTGTTTCTGCTGCTTGTATGGGACAGACATTTAGGTATTTTCCATGGCTGCTTATGTCAGTAGCACAAAGAGCAAAGTCATAATGTTGAATGCACCTGTTGAACTGGGTCCCTGACAATGTCTGACTGCTCAGTGAGTTTGCTAAAGTGAACTTGTCATGAGTGATTACAGCATATTCCACCAGAGCACAAGCCACCATGAAAACTTTGTTAGTGATTGTCACAGTTTTAGACACCCTGCAGATGGCCACCTGGAGCCCTGTTTGTAAGCCTGATTGTGCTGTCACTGATCCAAGTTGTAATACTGAGTTGAGCTGATCATCCCTTACATTATCTTGCACCTACATACCTGTCTGCACATATATCAAGAGAACTGGGGAGGAGGCATCAAACAGGAGACACCCACCATAATCATGTGGGTGTGGCAAACACTGGAAAAAGAAAAGGAAGCGTTTCCTGATAAGAGTAACTTTTCCAAGATGCATTGCACATGTACACCATCAGTACTCACTCTTTCCCCTCTCCCTCAGACTGTGTGCTCAGTTGTGATACTTCAGCTGCGAGGACTCAGATGACAGTGTGGCACATTCAGCCACTGTACTAACAAATCACAAGAAGGAAAGGGTATGACCTGCTTTTCAGCAAGGCTCTTCACTTGAGTGCTTATTTTCATGGGGAACATGTGGACACTATGAACAGCATGTGCTGAAGAACTCCAGTTACTTGAAATCTTTCTATACTTCAGCATATTAAATAAAAAATTGCTTGAGATACATATAAAAGAAAGGCATGGCAAATTTAAACCTGGAAGATGATTTTATGAAATTACTCGTAAGGAAAATGCTAAGCACATTTTTTACAACAGTGGTGCAAGTGCTGTTATATGAGATTAAAATTTTATAATGTAAGACGTTATTTTATAATAGTATTAAAGTAATTTGAAAAAGATAGCCATGCTGGAAACACCTGCGATGTGCCAGATTTAATCACATTCACTGGAGCCTTGGTCATTTTTAATTACCTGGAGAGTCAGCACATCGTAAAATTGAGGTCATCACAGAGACCTTTTTTGAATTAGCTCTTACCACTCTTCATCACAACTTCCAGTCTTGAGAGAAGCTTCTATTTTGATCATATCTCAGTCTTATCTTTAGTCTTCATTCCCTCAACAACTCTGCATTGAGTGACAGTGGGCAAACAGGAAAAAACACCTCAGTATTTAAAATGCATGGAGAACTAGTAAACAAATAAGTACACTGCAATAATCATATCTGCTATGTTTTTGAATACATTATAATTGTTGTTTTAAATTGCTTTTAGAGCCTTTTAAAAGTGCCATTAAAACTGGGGACTGTTTTATTCTCTTTTTAAGAGAACATGTAACTGCATTTGTCCTAGAATTTTGAACACTTCTTTTATGTTGCTTACATTAAAAAAATTCTGTTAACCAAAACCTTGGGAGCTGGAAACATCTGTTATTCAAATCTGGCTTTGTAATTGTGCTTGTGCACAGAGATCCCCCCTAAGCCATAAGCAGTGTTAGTGCCTGCTGTGCTTATGCTGAACAATTCCCTTGAATCCAGAATCTCATAACTGAGTTTTACTAGAATCATCTGCTGCTACGCATTTCAGATTTACAACATAAATACAGAACTAACTTGAAACACAGGCTATTTCAAGAAATAAAACTATGATAAGAATTTTTTAAATTTAACTTAAAGGAAAGAAAAATGTGCTGAAGAAAACACCAGCTGACATCTTCAAGAGCAGCAGATACTCCCAGCATTTAAGAATGGCACCCAAAAGGAATGGAGTGCCTTGGGGTTCTGCCCTTGATCATTATCCTTGATCATTTTCCTTGTTCATTTTTAGCATAAGACAAAATGAGCTTAAAAAACCCCCAATAGATTTATTTATTTATTTAAAAATCAACTGTGCTTCCTATGCATGTGGAATAGGGTTAAAAACTGAAAACATACAAAAACCTCTTCATCTGCATGTGCCTAACGTTTTTTCTGATTCTAAATGATTTCTTCATTGTTCATGCATGTGGTTTAGCTGATGGTTCAGCACACATTCCTGGTTACCATTCAGTTCTTACGTATTTAGGCTGCATTCATACAGCTGAGTCCAAACCTAGAGGACCTGTGTGTGCCCAGAAAAAGCAGATGCATCTCAGATGCCCATTCAGGTTTAAAATACTCCTCTCTCTGCAAGCAAAACCATTCATCCATTCATTCATTCATTCATTCACTGAAGTGGAAGAGGATCCTCCCGCAAGCCACCCACACAGAGACTAATATCCCTGAAGCATGCTCCCGGGGGTTTAAAACTGTTTGGGCAGATGTTCAGGTGGAATTGATTCAATTCATTTGGATGTCTAGGTGCAGATACCTGTACTGCAGCTCATCACCTTTTGGTGAAAGGCAACAGATACTGTGAGGGCATTTTACAGAGATATCTAAAATAGAGCAGATTAATTTTGCTCTAGCAGTACCTATGTCTTTCTATTAATTTTGAAGGATGCACAGGGGATCAGCTGCTTTTCTTTAGAGGAATTTTGCACTTGCCAACTACACCATGTTTGGTTAAGGGCTGAAGAAATGAAAGTTCATTGTAAGAAACAAGGCACTGGAAAGCAAGTGCTGGGAAATGTTCAAATTGCAGAATAAAGCTTTTCCACTTGTAACCCAGTATTTCATAAATTAATCTAAATTCCTAATCGTAGCTTATAAAACCGTGTAACTAGGATTAGAAAATGCTGCCGATTACTGGCTCTTGTTTGATATCAGGCATGAGGTAATGAGTCTTTCTAAGCTAATAATTAGCTTGGAGGCCCTGACAATGCTATGACTTTTTCTTTTCTGGAAAGTCAAGACACCATTATATTTACCTAAAAGAAGTATCCTTTCTTAGTTGGTAAAAATCCATGGTTGTCTTATACTCACTAAAGACTTTGAGAATTTCAAATACAGTCTAAATGTTTTCATTGCTATCAAGTTTCTGAATCTCTTCTTCCTTCAAAACCTTCTCTGTATCTTTTGCATCAAATTCAGACTTCTTTTTTTATACTAATCTTGATAATTGTGCACCTGCCTCCCATTTATTTACATTTATATTTATTATCTTCTACAGTTGTTCCCTCAGCTCCTGCAATTCTTGTTTTGAGGATTTTTCTCGTTTTCTGTCCTTCTCTGCACACTGATCTCCAGTGTCTTCCTGTAACTGACTTATTCCTTAAAGCTTGTGAATATTCAAATGTGTATCAGGAAAATAGCACAATCTCTCTTTTCTTCTAATCTTGGATCATCAGATTGCCCACAGCCTGAAGCACAACAAAGAATGAAAATCTTATATTGTTAGTGCTTTTCTTTCATAGAGTCCTTAGCACAGACATCATTAGAGGAACACAATCCAGTTTGGTTTCCTGGGTCCTGCATCTCTAATGTTTGAATATGTAAAAGTTAGACACCCTGATGCAGCAGTAAGGCAAGTAACAGACTTGACTCCATATCCAAGATCTTTGACCCATAAGCTTGTAATAAATCCATGGATAAAATTATTTAAATATAGGAATAAATAAGGATTAATGGATTCATTTATCTATGGGAAACTGAACTTACAATAGAATCTGATTAATTAGGATTTCATTTTCATACAATGATTGTCTTAGTGTGAAAAGTACAAAGAGTCTACGATCCATTACTGAAGTGGCTCAATATTCTAAAAGGTCATTATAAGATTGGTTTAGCTTTAGAAAATGCATTTCCTATAGGTTGCTTATTTGAGCATAGTGAGTATTTGTGATCTGATTTCTTGGTTTCTCCATTCCACAATTTTGTCATTTCACTGTGACTCCCTTTCATTCCAGCCAAGCTCAGTAAGCCCAGCTGTGTTGTGTATGATGAAAACCCCTTCCCAGGAGTTGGAAGAAGGGGAAGTATGAAAGTGGTTCAGTGAGGTTTTTTCCCCCTCCAGATATGAGAACTCAGCCCTGAAATGCTTGAGTAATGAAGTGCTCCTAGGCCTTACCAACACAGACCTCTGGGAGGGGAGTCTAATAAACATGAAAGAAAGGTTCCTGCTGCACTATTATACATGCCATACAAAAGTCACGTACTGCTGTAAGTAATGACTTGCTTGTGCTTCGCACGTTAGGACTGTCTATGTGCATGAACCTGATTGTCTGGAGAAAGAAGACTACCAGAAAAAGAAGAGCCTACTACAGCATTGTGTAGTTATTTCAGGGTAGTTCTGCTGTTATTAAAGTATTTGGGATGTTTCAGTGCATTACAAGGTACATTTCTGACTATTTTCAGAGGTAGAGATGTTACAAGCCGTCAGCAAAGGACAGCACATTTTGAGACTTCCCCAGGTGATTGGAAACAAAATGATGGACCTTCCAAAATGACATTTTCATTAACGCATTTAAGCAATAAGCAGAAGAATCAAAGAAAAAAGGTTACTTTAAAAATCAAATTAGAACAAATTGCTGTGTCATGTTATAGTCTTTAAGTTACAACATAGGGTCACTGAACTTTTTTTTTAAAAAAGCTTCAGAATTCCTGGAAAAATGAGGTGCTTTATAAACAGCTTCTTATATTCCATCCAAATAATTTTTCTCTAATGGAGTTCCTGTGTACGAACAATTGCCTCTAAACAGACATTTTCACACTATGTTTATCTGAATTCAGTTGTACCCTATGGGTTTTCTTACAATGTTATCAGACAACTTTTCTGTATTTTCACAACAGACTGGTGATTTTTTTTATTACTGGCACAAAAAAACTTTATTTGAATTAATAATTTTGGCATAGTTAAGTTGAAAGTACAGTTTTAATATTAAGCTGCATCTCGTGCTACTCTAAGTTTTCCTGTAAATTTTTCTGCAATGAAAGAGCTAGATTACTCAGTAGAAAATTAATAAATGTTCCCTTTTTTAAATTTAAGATAATTGCTGTTAAATTTTGATTCATTTAAAACATACTGATTTGCATATTACATTTTATTGTGGCATAAATAATAAACTAACAGTGTTCAGTGTAAAGGAGCTGTAGATATTGACATTAGTCTTACTGAAACAGAATATGCGTCCTGGTGCAGGCAACTCTCAGAGGCAATAACCCTTGGAAAATGATTTTTTTGAACTAAGCTACAAAAATTGGGAGATATATTATAACCATTGACCAACTAATGGGCTTGATAAGGAAAAATTGATTCAGTTTTTCAGTCAATTTTTCTCATTATGTTTCATTTAGTTTAACTCAGTGAAGTTCAGATTTAGAGTATCAAAGTGAACGAAGGAAGTATGGAAGACAATATCATCCGAGTGGGAAGCGATTATTCCACCTCTAAATGAAGGAATTCAATATATGTGATGCAAAATGGGACATTTTAGAAAGAAAAATCAGTCAGCATTTGAAAGATTTATAGAAGTTACATCAAATCAGAATTTTGTGCTAAGGCCTGACTAAGTAACTGCTGTATTTTCATTACGATGCTGAAACCGATCAGGGAAGAAGATTTAATGAGTCATTAGTATTTTCTATTCTGTGACATTCGGTAAGAGCTATCACAGTTTTCTGTTGAATACTGATACTTCCGTGTCCTTAAGATAGACACGGTTGCTGGAAAATGCTGTGAAACTCATTTTTCCTCTTTGCAAGGAGATGTAATTTTAGGAGCCATTCCAACAAAAATACTTTTACAAAATAAAGAAATGAGGCATTTCATCAGTAGTGAGACTGAGATCTCAGTCCTGTTGTTTCGTCCTTCTTTGCCTTTGGACCTTCTGGCAAGCAACCAAAAGCCACAAGGCAGAACACCAAGATCCTCAACTTTGGGTAATCATATTCTTCTTGCTGCATCCTGATCACCCTCCCCACTCATCTGACCTCAAAACAGCAAGCTGCTGGGAGATAAGTGAATATGGGTGGGGATTGGCAGTTGGCATTCTCTATGCCTGTTGCTCACTCTCCACCTCTAGAACTCCAGCCCAGTTTTGCTCAGCTCATGTCAACAGGAATCCAGCTTCCTCATAAGGAAGGGATATGGTTTGAAATTGTGTGTACTGCACCATAAATAAATGCTGACAGTCTCTTTTTCCTGTGTGACTAGTGCATGCTCTGCCTATGATTTGCTCTCTTACAATGTCTAGCTGCATGGCTGGGGAATTAGGCTGCCTTCCAGACTAATCAAAAAGTCAATATACTCCTATTGCCTTTTAAAGGTTAACATGCATTCAAAAAGCAGGGCTCAAAGCAGACATCTACAGAGAACCAAAGGCAATTAAGCCCACAGAATCCTCTAGGCTGCTTTTTTGCCTTTCGAAACATTAGTTCCTTGACAGGTTAAAGATTTTCCGTTTTCCTCTTTTTTCCTCATGTGTTTTTTTTTTCCTCTTCATTTCTTGCCTTTTCTATTCATCCTCTGCTCCATAACCTCTAGTCACTGCTTAATTTAATTTCTGTTCCCCTTTAACCTTCACAAAGTCAGATGAACTCTGGGGCAGGTGTTCATGGCAGGATTTCTTTTTCCATGCCAAAGGCATGTGAGGGTTTCTTCCTTACTTAACAGTGTGAAAAAGATGCTTTGATTCTAGAACCACAAAATGGTTTGGGTTGGAAGGGTCCTTAAAAGTCACCTAGTACCAACCCCGCATCCTGAGCAGGTACACCTTCCACTAGACCAGATTGCTCAGGGCCCTATCCAACCTGACCTTGGATAATTCCAGGGATGGGGCATCCACAGTTGTTGGGTGCACTACAATATTAGAGGTAGTGTCGATCCTGGAACTGTTCAGTCCAGTTACAGTAACCCTGATCTTCCTTAGGTAGGTGCTGGGAAGAATGCATACAGATGGGCAAGTTCTATTTAAGGTCAGACCAAGGAATTCTCTTCCCACTGAATTCAGAAGAGATGATGACTCATGAGCTGGAAAGGTCCAAAAGGGGTCAGAAGGAAAGAATAAACAATTACCCAAGAGCAAGCTGGTTCCTCTATCCTGCTCTCAGGGTCAAGCAATGTCAAACTGCAGTAGGAAACTTGTGGTACTCTTTCTGCAGTGCTAGAAACAACTTTCTAGTGTCTTGTAGTGCTTTCAAGATCTGTAAGGTATCCTTCTGGCTCCTGCCAGACCAGGATGAAAAAAGAGATCAATATTCCTGCAGCATGCACAGGCAGTGTCAGCTGCTTCTTCACCAGAGCTGCTGCAGGCTGTCACTGCCCTCACATCCTTCCTAACAGCCAGCTGAGCAATTTCTGGTGATCTGGCATCTCCACAAGTTAGCAACATGCTTTTAGGGAAAGGGGAATCTCTAAGCCTTTAGGTTGTTGGGATGGTTTCAGATGCAGACCCTGGATGCTGTCGAGGTTCCCTCAGAATATTTTTCACACAGTCCTTCATGAATTATTTAGCACACCTCAGCACCAAATTTCCTTGGCAGCCAGACAAGACAGTATAGTTGACTCCTGGAACTGTTTTACCAAAAAGTAAGAAGACAGCAATGAAAATATTACCTTTGCTGTAATCAATTGCTTTAGTTGCAATGGACTATGGAGAACCAATATCCAGCAAATGACAGAGCTGTAAAACATTACCAGCCTATTCCACCTATTCCCTCACCCTTCCCTGCCTTTCATAAGATGACATGGTGCAGTTTCCCTGGCTGCAGGGATTGGGGTGAAGGGGAGCAAAGCAAAATAACTGTTCGGCAGGTGGGCCCAGGCGTGGCTTGCATTGCCTTACAATCCATGGATATGTCTACTTGAGTGTCTTAATTTGAATTAGAAACATGCTTTTGAGGGAAATCTCCCAATGGCCTGAGCTCTCCACATCTTGATTTTCCTTGTGGAACTGTTTGGGGTACATGGACAGGGTGACATTTGGGTCAAACTAATCTGAAAGCTGTGATCTCTTGGAGAACACCTAATGTGCTCCAACCTTTCTGGACATCCAGTAGGCAACAGCTAGTCCAGAGTACTCCTCAGGACACATATAATGGGCTGTCAGGTCCTTGGCATCAAATGTTGTGGTGTCCAGATCAATTTCTCTTGCACCACACCCCTTGCTAATTGACCCTGGCAGCTACCACAGTACCTAGAAGCTACTCCTAAGTACGGAATCCATCTTCCCAAGTGAGATAGAGGCTGGGACAGATGTCACATTTAGGACAACACATTACATAGATTAATTCCCCTAGATGGTAAAGATCATTCACTTCATCCTGTTAAATGTAATTTATATGTCTGTAATTTAAAAAAAAAAAGATAAAGTGACTGGTAACAATATATTCGCTTGTCATTCTAATGCACAAATTCAAACACTATAAAATTACCAAAAACTCTAAGACAATTAATTTCTGCCCTCTTACTCTCCAAGCACCCTCCAGCATTTGCAAACAAACTGAATTCTTGTTTTGCCGAACACCCAAGGGGTGCACGTCAGTGTGGGGACTGAGAAGGGATGTTCAAAGTCAAGGTTCAACTCAGTCAGGCTGTTTCTACAGTAGGTGCCTGTTACCCTTTGAGTACATCTGGGCTTCACACACAGAACTTTTGAATGCTGTGCAGAGAAATGCATCATTAGTGTTATTGACTCTTGCCTTTGCTAGAATCTCACACAGTATAGTTCACATCACTGATTCACAAGAGTTTGCATTGCCAGGAAGCTTCAGTGACGTGCTTAATTAGGCAAATCCACCCTGAGCTAATCTAGAAATAGGACCTGTATAAACAGCAGAAATTTAGGTTTGTGATTAATATAGCAAATGTAATTCTGCAATGTAATTTAAATTATATGTATGTCATATCATAAATCTAAGTGCTTCTGAAGGCTGTAGGCTTCTTGCCAGCATTAATTTTGGTAGAAAGTAAGAAATATTTCTCTCATGTTTGATCGCTTTTCAAACTCCAGGTCTGATATACTCGCAGAAATTTGTCCCAGTCTGCAGTCTTGTGATATTCAATACAGCTTAAAAATAAAAATTTATGCCTACATATAGATTGCTTACATAGGTGAAATGCTTTACAAAAGAACATGAGCTATTTCAATGCTTAAAGCTTTTTGTTAAGACAAACTAAGGCAAAGTTATATTCAGCTACCTTGACACTAACTTATGAAAATATATTAAATTTTAAAGATTGGAAATAGAAACCTTGTTTAATTTTTCAGTATATAATGCATACAAATGTGCACTGAAAAATGTTCCCATGGAGCAGACCTCCCATATTAATCACTCAGGGAAGAACTGATTTTCCATTTCATATAAGTATAAATCTAGAGATCTAAAGCAAAACTTCATACAAGAAATCCCAAACACTGCTTAATAAAGATTACTAATACTATATTAGTTGTCTGATGCAGAACTGACTCATACTCATGCCTTTGCACACAGCATGATCATGACAGAAGTTTGTGCCATCTCAGATTCATGGGATAAGGCATCAAATTATTTTATGGATATGGTCTCAATATGGGACCATGATGCATTTACCCATTGTTAGTGTTTTATTTATTTATCAATCTGGAGTTTAAACTGATTGAATGTGACAAACCCAGGAGGTGTCAGGGAGAGGCAGATCATAGAAACATAAAGTTGTAGAATGATTTGGGTTGGAAGGGACCTTTGAAGATCAGAGAAGATAGAATCTTCTGCTAACTCTGGCCAGCAGTGATAAGCCAATATTGCTTGAGCTATTTTCAGATTTGAGGATAAAAAATGAAGTTTCAGTGACTGTGCTTAGATATCATGGATTTAGATTTTAAGTTATCAGCTGGATTTAGCTTCTTCAGAATTCGAAGACACAACTGAACTGTCTCACAAGCACAAACTGTCTTCTTTTAAATTCTGGTTTTAATGAAGTAACAGGAAAACGAAAAGGAAGAATTGAAATAGTCTCAGTAAATTAGACAGCTACATCAAGACTGTGTGTAAAATTTAATTCCTGCCAATGATTGGCAGTCAGAGTCTGGATTCACTACACAATGCATTCCCAGTAAAGGACCTGCTGGGGCACAGCTTCCACTCGCCCAGACTGGCAGCTGTGGAGCACCTGTGGAACCAGCACAGGATTTGCTGGGAGTACATGCACACACACACAGCCCTCTACATTTCTAGAAAACACAGTGGGTGAGAACAAGCAGACTTGAGAACAAGGACGTGAGTCTGTGTTCTGCAGTGTGGATGCAACCCACATTCCACATTCTTTGATACATGTGGAAATACAATAGGGAATAGAATAGCTAACACAGATGTAAACAGGGACCACCAGTTGTCTCACTTTCTCCAGCCTTCATATTCACCTGTTTAGTGTTGGCTGGTGTCATCAGGAAGAGTGAGTGAATATTCATGATCAGAACCTAATAAGTATCGATTCTGATCATGCAGTGCCTCCAGATGAAGCAGTTCTAGGTAATGGTCAAAAGAAGTAACATAATCACTAGCATGTTGCTAAAATTGGGCTTTTTCTTTCCTTCTCATGATTTTTAATTAGTACTTCTGTCTCTGCTACTTAGCACGGAAATGATATCAAAATTCTGAAGAAACAAAGCCTTATCTCTTTGAAAAGTAAAAAGCATTAATCCTGCACAGCTGATCCAACGAGGTGATTACTCAGATAATACAGTACCTTCCTGCCATCTTGTGGCACTGCAGGGTTTGCAACTCCCTGTTTGTTATATTGTGTAATTTTTATTTCAAATTAAGTTAACAGTTTTTAAGTTTCAGATGTCATCTAGTTAAACAACAGACACATACACACACTCTCTGAGTGAAATCTTGGTCCAACTAATAGCCGTCAAAACTCTTGTTGATTAAAAAAATTTCCAGACTGTGTTACTTGTATTAATTTCAATGTCTTATTATGTCAAAAATGAAAACAAATTGAAACTAAATAATGTAAAACTTGGTTTCAGTTTAACAGATTAAATTACTATTATACTGAAATAATCTGCAGTTATGTATGAAATAATACCTTGCATTTGTATTATGAATTAATCTATATTTTTCATTTGGGATGCTTTGTTGGTTTTTGAAATAGCTGCCTCCTTTTTCAAGTCTGCCTGAAGAAAAGGGAACCTGCATCTTTTATATGACTCCAGGCAAGAGCCTGCAAGGGCTTGTTCTATGTTTACTTATTTTTCTAAAATAAAGGAACGTATGAGCTTGTGCTACTGTCCGATTTCCTGCTCCTGCTTTTAGGCTGGAATCCCCAACTCGATCTTTGAGCATGGATGCACCACGAGGAATTAATATCAAAGCACAAGCTGGGAATATTGAAGCTCTTTCCCAGATGGATATCAAACTTCACAGCAGTGATGGTGTGGTGAGTACAAGCCCTTCTTTTCCATAACTTTGGTTGATCTTCTGTGTGACTATAACTTCAAGTCTTTTTTTTTCAAGTCCTGTTAATTCCTCAAGTTTTAGGCGGCAGGATATTAAAATTAATAGTGCCAATAATAAAACTTTTATTTACGTAAATAATGCTACCAACAGACAATGTTGTATTAGGTTAGAGAGGAGCTTTCTAATAAATTTTGGATAGTGCTTAGCTCCCCACTAGCACAGCGATCCCCAGGCACCCCCATGGGGAATCTTGGCCCAGAAGCAGACACTCAGCCCCAGAGTGGCAAAATTAAGGAGTGAAGCTCTTCAGACATCATTAGCAGCAGGCAACATGCAGCAGCCTATTTATCCCCTCTGCAAGGCTGTACTGTGCCAGTTCTTCCACAGAGGAACTGCAGACCAGCCCATGTCCATCCTTAACAGCGGGCTCGGCAGTGAGGCCTCAGCACTCAGGCCAGGACAGACCTGGGTCCAGCAGCACTGCTTTGTCCCCGTCACTATGTTATACCCTAGAGTGAATTGTGCTGGAAGGGACCCTAAAGATCATCCAGGTCCAATTTCCCCTGCCATGGACAGGGACACCTTCAACTAGACCAGGCTACTCAGAGCTCAATCCAACCTGGCCTTGAACACTTCCTGGGATGGGTCATCCACAATGTCTCTGGGCAACCTGTTCCTGTGCCTCACCACTGGAAGAAATTCTTTCTTATATTTAATCTAAATCTATCTTTTTTCAATTTAAAACCAGTATCCCTGATAAAGAGTCCCTCCCCAGCTTTCTTGTAGGCCCCCTTTAAGTGCTGGAAGGCTGCAATGAGATATCCCCAGAACCTTCTCTTCTCCATGCTGACCAATCTCAATCCTCTCAGCCTTTCCTCATAGGAGGGGTGCTCCAGCCCTCTAAACATCTTCATGGCCCTCCTCTGGACTCACTTCAACAGGTCCATGTCTTTCTTATGTTGGTGGCCCCAGAGCTCGATGCAGAGGGGCAGAATCCTCTCCCTCGCCCTGCTGCCCATGCTGCTCCTGTTGCAGCCCAGGATGTGATTGATTTTCTGGGCTGCGAGCACACATGGCTGGCTCCTACATAGTTTTTCACCCATCAATACCCTCACATCTTTCTCCTCAGGGCTTCTCTCAATCCATTCATCACCCTGCTTGTATCCGTTTTTGGGATTGCCCCAACACAGGTGCAGGACAGTGCACTTGGCCTTGTTGAACTTCACGAGTTCTCTGTTAATGAAGAGGGTGGGCACCAGGCTTATCCCTGTCCTGTGTTTATGTCTGCCAAGAGCCTAGGGCGCAGAGAAGCTTTGTATATAACAAGTCCTGGATAGAAGGCCATTCTTAAGCCTCTGCCTAGCCAAATTCAGCTTGTCTCATGGCACATTATTGCTGTGTCATCTCTAACAAGCCCATCTGTCCTGCTTTTTCCCACACAGCTTTTGCTCGATGCTGAAACTGTGCGACTGCCCAAGTTGCCTGAGGGTGCAAGGGGTGGATCCGGGATTTCTCAGGGGCTCTATGAAATCTGCGTGTGTCCAGATGGAAAGCTCTACTTGTCAGTGGCTGGCGTGGGCTCCACTTGCCAAGAATACAGCCGGGTCTGCCAGTGAGGCACCCAAAAAGGCCGCACAACCCCTTCCGCACCTGAGTTTTGTATTACTGCTGAAGAGCATTACTGAAAGCATATTTTTCAGCATTTTAAAAACAAAGCACTTCAATTTAGGAAACAAATCTGCATCTATGAGTCTGGAATACAGGGTGTAAGGGGAAGAAGAGCACAAATGACATTTCCACTTCAGAAGAATGACTTCAATCAAATTACATGTTTTGTCAGTAACACTTGGAAAATAGCCTTACAGAGAGCATAAAAAATAAAACAAATATGTTTCCTTGCTGAACTATTATTTAGTCAGATGTTTATGTCATTGTTCATATTTTTGAGATCCGTGGGTTTTTTCTCTCACTACATGTAAACACTTACTGTATTAGTGGGTGAAATTAAATTGAGAGAACTACTTGAATTATTTGTAAGACAAAGCATTATTGGGAGAATTCAGAAAGTGCCAGCAAATGGTCTATGCAATTTTGTTCTTGCAATAACACAAGATAGAAAAATGTGGTATTTGCATAAGTTCTGTGTAAGAGGTGTTAATTTGCTAATAGCTTTCTATTTTAATTTGGCAACATATATGCTGATTTGCTTATTACTGAGATTCATATAAAAATAACGAATGCAAAAAGCTCCAGAAGTCATTAAGGCCTCCCTGTGTCTCAAATCCATTCATTATATAACAGAGAAATATGTTAGTGTATTTTATAATAGCAATTGTTTGTTCTACTGCCTGTACTGTCATATTCATATAAATCCTTTTTTATTTTAGGACACACTAATTCAACAAGGCAATCTGTTGTGCCAGCTGGACTCGTAAAAAAAAAAATTATCTTCAGAATGTCTGACACAAGAAACTACTTGGGCAGTGGGAAAAAAAATCCTTTTATGAAACCCTCAGATTTCAATTAAGAGGAATATTTCATTTCCATCTGCACCTGTTGACTGGTATTTCTGATCCTCTCAGAATGGGACTCCATCACAAATGGAGAGAGTAAAACTGCTCTTTATTATTTTTTACATTAGGACTTTGGATACAAAATAAATGCTCACCAGAGCTGACAAACAGTTTATTGGCCTTGTAAAGAAACACAACTGCAGACCCGTTCCCCTGTACAGTGTTGCACTGAACACAAATAAATTGTTTGCACACCTCTGGGTAGCAAGATTTGTATTTAGTAGTCTGTTGTTTAAACCTCATGGGTTTTTAATTCCTTTGATGCTGTTTTGTGTATACTTGATGATCTTATTATCCAGGAAGGAGCTACCACATAGTGCCTTGGTGTCTATTTACAGAAGGATTTTAACCCATAGTGTTAGTAAACCACGAATATCCACCTTTTGGAAAAAAATTCATCATCATCCTTAAAACAGGAGAATCAGAACAACATAATTACTAACTTTTTTAAAACTTGCTACTTCAGCTCTGGTGAACAAGGGAAGAAAACCAACACTCGGATGAGATCCCAAGTATACAAAAAGCCTGAGCTGAGTCCCCAGTTAACATTTTCCACTATTATTGTGGTGAAGCCCAGGGCAGTCCCTGCTTCAAGGGCAGCCTTCGCAATTTCTCCAAGAGTCTGTGTATAGAGCTGAAACTGCCCTTCAGCAGCAGGGTGGAGCCCTCAGCAATTAATGCAAACTCAAAGAGCTTCAAGAGCGCAAGTAAGAAACGCTTAAGGTCAGCTTAAGTGGATGAAGCAAGGTTTCACATGTTACCTGGAGAGTGCTCCAATTGCTGTTACACTGCCGAAAGGAGAAGTAGGAATCCACACATCTTCCATGTCTGAAATTCCTTTTTCTTGGGCTTAGACTCACTAACTTACTCCTGTCTTCAGAAGTGAGTCCAACTCTGTTGGCCATGAGGAGAGAAATGTTTATCTCCACAACTGTATCTCTTGACTATATCTGTCTCTACAACTAAGCCCTCAGCTGAGGCACACTTTAACAGAAACCTGTCTTCAGTATTCCTTTTAAGTCAGTTTAGGTGGTTCCAGCTCCATGCACAAGATTTTACAAACCAAAATATGAGCAGACTTAGCTTATTAATTGGATAGAAAGTGTGAGTATTAAAATAAAGGTCAGCAAATACCCTCACATGTGCCAGATACCTAAAAACTGCTGCTACAAGTAACTTGGAGAATTATAACGTCACCAGTCTCATATAGATGTAGTATTAACAGCAAAACTGGGACTCAAGTCCTTAATTTCATTGTTCTGACATCAAGGAACATATGCCCACTTCCATGAGGTATCAAACAAACCATTCACCTAATCTAATCCCTAAATGTTAGCCAGATAGTGCAAGATACTTACAATCTGCTTCTTCTGCTAGCAGTGGAAGCACAGCATTTTGAGTTATATATTTTAAGCTTTTGTTTTGGAGGCACACTTTCAAATCTAATTTGCCAATTAATTCAGAGCAAGGGAGTGAAGTGCGGCTTTCCAGGCAAGAATTGCCTGACCTCTAAAGAGCTAGGAAAGTCAGGGCGCAGTCCTCTGGCTGGTAATACTACTAAGCATTATGGAACCTCATTTAGACACTGCAATAACTACCACCTTTCTTGTGGAGATAAACCTTCTGGACGTGCTTCAAGTTCACAGGTGGATTCTGAGTAGTACCAAAAACCAAAGAGGTCTGCTGTACCCTCAGTGCTGCCATCACCCAAATGACCAACCTGACCCTTTTCATTGCTTAAATTTCAGTCTTCTTTTTATTATGCTACAACGTTGACATCAGAAGTATTGTTGCAGTATAGAAGTTGTGCACATTTTTTAAAGCATGAACAGCAACATCACTGAATATTTTTTTTTCTTTTAGGTGTGGTTAGTAGAGAAACAAAATTTATGCTAAAATCAGAGTGTAATCAGTTGATGCTACAATCTGAATTGATGTTAATCTCAATATAGCTCATACATCACTAAATTATCATTTCTGATATCTCCATGTGGATGTCTATACCTCTCTAATACTTCAAAATTACTGCTTCTACTTGAATCAAACTTCAGTAAATAGTTACAGATTAACAGAAAATTATGGCACAGGGAATTGAGAGTATGCAGTTCTCTAGTTTATTTCCAAAAGTATTATCCAAATGGAGAAGAGAAAAAAATCACTACCAGCATAGTGAACTGATTTGTTTGCATATTTACTCCCTCAAAAAGAATTATTTACAGCAGTTCTTGTAACTGGTTGCAATTGTTACACAGTGGAAAAATTATAGTAAAATTTCACTGGTGATTGCCCAAACACAAGCCTTTTTGTTTCCATTTCACAGGCCTTTAGTATTTACATTTGTTTATCTTTATATAGCTTTATGCAAAAGGAAATTGCAAGAATTGGGAACTGAGTTCTTGAATAAACTTTATACATTTTGAAAAGTCTGCTTCTCCTTTTGTATTCAAACGAAACACAGCTTAAATGAATGTTATAATTTTTAAAACAGAATTATTTTCCCAAGACTAAGAATGGGAAATGTACATTATTTAAAAATATGAACAAAAGTCTTGGTCCCAACTAAAAGTGTACTTCACAGGATTTAGAAAATGCTTTACAGCTAGGTTTCATTGTACATCCAGAATTCCTTTTTCTTAATTAGTAGTAGGTGAAAGGAAACAAAGAAATTATGCCAGTGCTACTGAATTAATCATCCAGAAAACAAACCAAAGAAAAGATGAACAGTTTAGATTAAAAATTCATAGACAAATCCCTTCACGTGACAAAAACGTGTGTCATCTTCAAATGAAAACATTTACTTTGGCTGCCAAGTTTAATTATTTTTGAACTATTAGTTCTGCCTTTGTTCCCCAAGACCAATTCTGCCTTTTTTCCCCAAGACCAATCCAGCCTTTCTCAAAGAGTTTAGATACAGCAACAGAAAATCTCAAAGGTGGTACTACCCTCCTCTACTTTAATTGGAGAAATTACAATAGATTTAAGCACAGCCTTGTTTAAAGCAACCCAAGTATACCAGTACCAAGTGAATGCCATCCTTATAGCAAGTTTTAAATCCTATTTCACAAATCATTACAGTAACTTTACTGATAATGATCTGAGTACAAATCTTGCAAAACTGTGGTTTTTACACAATAAACCATTTATTTTTCTTCTGGTAGTCAACTACATAAAAATCTATTTCCTTAACAAAAAGGAACAAAAAATCCTGCAAACAAACAAACAAACAAACAGTATTTTTCTTGTCACTAATTGCTGAGGCAAGTGTCCAGTGCTTTTTAGAATAGCTGTGTATGCCATTGTTTGAGAGGAAAGCTTTTAAAGCACAAGAAGATAGTAACAAGCCTATCAAGGCTTATTCCAACTGCAGTTCCTTAGATTTAAGCTGCCCAATGTATCGTTAAATCAGCTTCCTGACTTTTTGTTAAACTCCTCAACTGTAATCTTGGGAGACGACTACTGAAGCTGCTTTTCCTAGATAAACTCCTGGTACCTGTGGAAGGTAGGAGAAAGACCTGAATGAAAAGACATTTTTTCCAATGAGAACTCATTTAATGTGCAGAATTACTTGTTAAATGTATTTTTGTGGAACCTACATGCTAACATTTACTTCTACAGACCCTTACTACAGAATCATCACATCCTGTTCTAAGCTTCCATACCTGACTTAGACACATGGCCAAGTCTCCCAGCTAAGCCAAAAGGAAGAATCAATTAAGCATTTTATTTATTTCTTTTTACTTTTAATCAGGAATTAAATGGCACTTGCAAAATCATGTTGGATCAGACTATGGTTTCCTGGTCTCACAAAGCCTGTTTATTTAGGCTAGCAGTTACAGTGAGTTAAGCAAATAAGAAACTAAGAGACTTCCAACTGAGACACCACTCCTGCCTGTCTCTCTGCATCCATATGTAAATTTCATTGTTAGTTTCAATTCCAGAATAACAGAATAAATTAGTTTTTCTGTGTCATTCCAGCTTTCTTTCTCAGCTTGGTTCAGTATTTAAAATTGCTTCAGGCCATTCGCTTCCTAAGAACTGGGACAATTTTCTTTCTCACAGTGTCAGCGCTCAATATATACAAAATTAAATAATTATAATAGAATAGTTTAGTGGTTCTGCACAGCCATTTTAACAGTTCATAATAGTAATACTGGGAAGGCAACATAAGTTGCTTATAAAACACAGTTACACACTTAGAAGATTTTCTTCCTCAAGAGCTCACATAAAAACAGGAAAGCGTTCATGGTGCTCCTGTTACACTTTTGCATGCTGCCGTGATACCTTATGTTTTATCCATTTAAAATGAAAAGCATGAGAACTGTTTCCTTTTCAAGTATTTTGCTTACCCTGAATACTGTTCATCTGACTTAATGCACGAAGCAAGAACCACAAAGGAATCTATTTTAAAAACATAGAGAATTAACTGAACTGATTTATTTCATGGCACACTGGGATTTGTGTTTTACTTACATGCTGTTTATTGCAAAAATCAGCAAAATGTACAATTTCTTTGAGAAAACTGCAAACATTTGTCATTGCAAGAAAAAAGCATGTTTCCTTTTCAATAGTATTTTAATATTTGTACAATTATTTAGAATTAATCAAAAAAAGATTGTGTATTTACCTATATAAAAGCTTCAAATAATAGGTAAAGTTAGCCTGCATTATAAAACCAAAACACATCGGACTGAAATATATGTTTGCATTTTTCTTTATTACATTTATGGCACTTAATTTAATAGCAGAAATAATAATAGGGCTCCACAATCAGAAACAGTATCATTTTTCAAACATTACATTTCTTTGAGAACAAGGCCTTTACAATTTACTCAGAACTGAAGCAGACCTCACTGTGATTTTTTATTTTGTATTACAACACTATCACAGTTTTATCAGCCCTGAAAGCTTGCTGTTGGTTTATTTTCATTTGTATTCTGTAAGTTAAATTGCAGTTTCAGTGTGCTGTCAAGTAGACAATTGTAACAGCATGCCCCTGGAAAATGTTTAACATCTATGTTTAATGTGGCTGATCCAGCTAAGAAAAATCCTTCCATTTAGCATTATCCTTCAATTTTTTATTTTTTAATTTTTTTTTACAAAAAGCTAACGTTGAACATACTGCATGACATTACCAAAAGTATTACAAACTGTAAAAGAAAGAGCGTGAACTAATAATCAGATTTCTCAAGGGCTGTAGTGAATAACAAAGTAAAACCACCATTACATTGCAGCACCTTTAAACATGTAACAAAAAACAGTGCTCTGTGTACACTAAAAATGAGTTACTGAATTGTACTATTACCAATGTTTGTGGAAAAATATATATATATATGTACACACACAAAGGCACACACGCTGGGGAAAAAAAAAGAAACTCAAGCATTTAGACATCTGAAAACTGAATTTTGGTGTTCAAAAAGAAATCATAAAACACCATATAATAATGTTCACAGATTTTATATCATCCACATGCATTTTTCATTAAACAAAAGATGAGAGGCTCTAAAAAAAAGCAAATTAAATACTTCATTGTTTTATAATAAAGTAAATGCAATCAATGCATGACATGATGTGGCATGTTCGATCAAGTATCATTATTCAGCATTAAAACAACTGTACCAGTTTACAGGTACTAAACTACCCTTTAAATGTTTACAATGTGATGCTGCAGCAAATTTATAATCAGATCCAGCTGATAAGAGTATTACTATGAGTGACATGAATGTCCACAGAACACAAAAGAATACAGATATGCTTTGGAGCAATACCTCCAAAGTTAAAGTTCCACCCCATCTCCCATTTCATTTTATGTCCAGTCTTAAGATAAGTACATTGAAAACTGACATTACCCTTTCAGAAACATTACATTAAATGAAATAAATCTAATAAGGAGTTTTAATTACAGGCTTCATCTAACAGAAAGCTAAGCTTTGGTTATATAAAGTGCAGTTCAATAATATGCCAATTAATCACAATGTTGTGCATACATCTAATTTTTGCAGCTCAATTTCCTTGCAAATTCTAAAAAATATTCAGGTTTTACAGTTTGCTTAACAGCAGGCTCAGTTAAGAAAAAAACTCCCATTTAAGTAAATTTCAGTTCTAAGTACCTCGGTACCATCCACCTTTGTGCACTACACTTCTAAACTGCTTGGCACCATGTAATCTCTTGGACGTTACATAATCTGCACAATTGCATTTGTATCCCATCACATGAAACACCTAAACTCTTGACAAAACAGTCCCCTAACCTCTTCAAATCATTTATACTTTTTGTTGTATGAAGTTTTCAAGTTTTATTATGATACAAGCAGTACATTCCATCACTCTCATAGCAACTTCTGAAGTAAACCTATCATTGGGAATCTGTGGAAAAGGAAGTAAGTCAGGATACCTGGTTTTTAAGCTATCTACTCCATAAGCCTCCAATGTCTGAACGTCATTTGAAAGTCCTTCAAGTTGCTGACTGTACTCCTCTATTTTTTGTGCAAGGGCTGCTGGTTTTACGTCTTTGTCTGACTTGCCCTTCACAGCGTAGTCAGCTGCAATCAAGGCTAGTTTAGTAGAAAGGTAGCATTTAAAGCACACCCATTCATTGGCATTTTTATGAAGGTCATTTCGTGCAGCTGAAAAGTTGGCTCGGGCCTGCCTAAGCCATCGACGTGCCTCCACAGGATTGCCAACAGACCTGAACGTAGGTGGGACAAAAAAGCGTTGGGAGTACGATGGCCCCGTGGAAGAGGGACACTTTTCTTTATACTGTTGCCTTTCAGATTTGTGGCTTGTTGCTTCCTGATTCCATGAAGTGTAAAATCTCTGAAATGAAAATTTATCTGACTGAAATCGAGAAGCAGAGGATGAAAATGGCCTTCTTGAGGTTCTGTCCATATTTTGATCCATAAAGGCTTGTTTTTCCATCCTGTTAATCTCATTCTGTAAATGTTTGAAAACCTCATTAGCTATATCAAGATTCTCTGCATTTTTATCTGGATGCCATTTAAGATACAGCCTCCGAATAATTTTTTTTCTTTCAGATTCTGGAAGCTTCCAAGCCTGTTCAATCACAGATGTCACTTCTCTTAGTATTTCTGGCAACGAGTTTGACTTTATCTTTTTTGGAGAGTGGTGTTTTGAGGACATTGTTTTGTGGCTCTCTCTACCAGTGAAGATAGGTGGAATTGCCCTCGGTCCATGTGCTGGAAATTCTGTAGGACTGGTTGGGGTAGAAGGTGTGCTATCCCTGCCTTGAGAACTTTCCTCTGGTCTGGAAAATTTGTACAAGTCAAGGGAGCTCACTATTTTATATTCACTATATCCAATATCAATCTGGTAAATTTTCCCTAGAAAACTGGGGCTTTCATCATCTTCTCTTTCTACTTCTTGCACAATGATTGCATAGGTGTAAGTAGGCTGATATGATCCATATATATCACCACCTTCAGAATCAACAAGGTAACCAACATATTCACCAGGATAAAATACATTCATTGGATCCATAAGAAGTGTATAGTGAATTTCAGCTGGTATAGGAGTGCCAGGTGTTGGTAGTTCAAGTTTCGATGGCTCAGAAGAGTCATACTTCACTCCTAAACTGTCAAGCTTCTCACTGATCCGATAAATGTCGTTACAACCCAGCATGGCAATTAAATATGAGGTATCAGAAATCAGGTTGTCAGTTGCAGATTTTAAGGTCATGGCTAATGCTAAGAGGAAATTTATGTCCTTGCTGTCAGAATGCTGTATGTAAAGCAGTATTACTGCGTTTCCATATCTCTTCAAGAAAGCAAACGTTTCACTTTTGCTGTGGGGAATAGGAGCAAACCCTTTAACTCTTAATGTTGTTTGCAACTTCTCGAAACAGGAAACTTTCAGACCTTCTCGCAAAGCTTTGCAAAGTCTTATTGCTTTTTCTTCATTAGCCAGAAAAGCATTGTCATTTTCATGCTTCATAATCCTAATGAGTCCTGTGATGAATTGCTCTGAAGACAACAGTAACTGTAACCTTCCCTGCAGAGAACATAATGCTCCAAACTGACAAATTTTGGGAGACTCCTCATCCAACTGTTCTTCAAGAATACTGCTAAGTAAGCGAGGCCTCAGTTTCTGAGGGAATAACATTATCAATTTAGTGTGAAAGCCATGGTCTTTGCCTAAGTAGCACTGGCTAAGATCAACAAGCATCTGCACACCAATATTACCTTGGATTCTGCTTTTGTAGTGGGGTGCATCGTCAAAAACTAAGATACTAGACTTTACCAACCTGCCATCTTGACTGGGAAGGTAAAGGGCAAAATCTCTCATATTCTCAAGGTCATTCCTAACCTTTACAGAATCATTCTGAAGACTTTTGAACAGGCCTGAAACTACTCTTTTAACTGTGCGCATTTCATTAGGATCCAACTGCTTTCCTTCCGAGCTCTTATATATGCGACCTAGAACTTCAACATACTGCTTTGTTGAAATAATGTCTTCAGTACCCAAATGTTTAAATAACTGATGGAAAGTACCAAGTTCTAAAGGAAGTTTGTAAAGATAAGGTTTAAAGTCAGATTCATACTCAAGGTTTATTACCACTTCTTCAGGCTTTAGAAGCTTCCAACCTTCTTCCACCATTACAAAAGAAACTCCTCGAAGCTGAAAGCGGAATTCCCTCTTCTCTGTACTGAGAAACTCATAAATGCTTCTTAGGACCTTGGCCCTAGTTTTTACCATGTCCTCATCCAAAGTTGTTATATTGCATATGTTCCTGCAGTTATTAATAACTTTGTCCAGAGGAGGGTCCAAATTAACATTCAGCATGGTTAAAACTTGCTCAAGCTGTTCTTGCGCACCAAGACTACTCCCCTCTTGCTCTTTGATGCTTAAAGGTGTTGCTTTCTCAGGAAGAATGGGACATGATGTCCAAAGCAACTGCAACACATCAGTCTGCTTAAATTTAGGATTCACCTGTGCCCCATTGAATCGTATAAGAGGAAGTGTCCCATTAACTTCTTGATACTGAGGATGAAATCTCACAAATTCTGCTGGAGCTCGTTCAGGACACAGAAAAGGAATTAAAGACAATTCTTTCAGAAAATTTCCTGAAAAAAGGTCAGTTCTTTCTTGAAATATATGATGGAGGAGAACATCGACCGTATTCTGTAGTGTTTCTTTAGACCAGTTTTCTGTATTTGCTCGCATGCTGATTTCCTTAGCAAACTGCAGTAACTGCTGCTGTGAAATGATGAATTTCAATCCAATATGTCGTAGAAAAGTTACCCATGATGGAAGGAACGCAGCTTGATTTTTTGGTTTTGTAAGTTGCTCTAGCTTCTTAAAAAAATCTTGAGGTATAAAGAATTTTTCAGGAAGCATAACTTCAAAGACTTTTACAGTCCTGTCATAAAAGTACTTTGCAGGTTTTAACCTATTGCTTGCATCATGAATGATCAAAATGCTTTCAAGCTTTTCAAACAGCTGTTCTTTCATTTCTGAAGTTTCTTCAATGCTAGTTAGCCTATTCTTTAAGTAGATCAAATGTTCTAATTTTGCATCATAAGACAGACTTTCAATTTTTGGCAAAAGATGTTTCAAGTACACTTCAAGATCATCTACAGACACACAGCCAAGCATGGTATACAAATCTTTCAAATGAACCTTCTCCTCAAGAAAAGCCGATGAAGTTGACTGTGTCCATCTGTCTACTTCTACTGATGGGATGCTTTTTGTGAGGACATAACATGTCCCGTATTTTGCAATGCTGATGTATCGGCCACTGATTGATTTGTAACATGGAAGAGACTTTAAAATTTTAATGTCATCCTGAGATGTCAAATGACATAAGTTGCAATTGAAGTACATCAGGAGAGCCTCAAAGTCACTTTCTGCTAACTTTTCCGTCTTAAAAGTTGATGTCTGTACCATATATTGTATGGCTTTCAGAATGCTTGAGGGATTATCTATGTTTGCTGTACGTCCCGACAACAAAGGTACTAAAGCACTGTCCTTGGAGCAGATTTTGTTCAATGCCAGCTGAATACAGCCTGTTTTCATTAAAGCATGGAAGACTTTATCACTCTGAGCATTTGGAAAGACAGCTATATGCATAATGCTGAGTGGAAGCAAAACATCACTCTCTGGCACAACAAGATGATTGACTGAGACAGTAAACTTTACACCTGGGAGCAAAGTCCAGTCCTTCAAAGTTTCAATGACACCATCGAATTTGGCTTGCATATCTTCTTGCTCTTCCTTAATATTTAGAGATTCACTGATAAAATGCCAGGCACTTTTAAGCCATGATTCACTTGCAAAGTTTTCCTTCCATTTCATACAATTTCTAGTTTTATATTCTCTAGGCAGCACAGATGATAACAATTCAGCAAAACTTCTGATATCAAAGACTTTTGCTACTTCACTGCTGAGCAGAATATTGTTGTATCTCAAATACAATGTGTTCATAAAGAGATCCTTGCGAGACGGAATCAGTTCATGGTATGTTGTCAAGAACTTCGGTCGCTTTGAATCAAAAACTTGCAAAACGTTGTCAAGAGTAATAAGGAGTGGCAAACCCTCAATTTGGATTTCATTTTCTTCTGCATCTTTGAAACAGTAGTCAACCAGGAGTTTGAGGCTATGGAAGAGTTTCAAATTTGTCTGCTGAAGACGACAAGGTAACTTTCCAATGTGGCAATTAGAGTCTGGAAAAGAAAATGTCATCAAAAACAGCCGCACATCAGCAGGTGTCACATAGGTGACAGGAATATCTGCATCTACCAAACAGTGGTAGAGATTTGCAGTCTCATCACAGTTATATACCAAATTAAATCCAATTTCTAAGAGTAAATGCTTTAGTCTGTAAACATTTTCGGCCACTGTCTTCCGTGTTGTGATGTTGTATTCTGTATTTTTGAGGTGCTGCAATTCATCTTGTAGCAAATTGTCAAAGAATGGTCTGCCTTTGTTCACAGTTGACATGTTAACCCATGTGATGATAACAGCAGAATGCAAATCAGAACCATCAACATTTGGAGCTCTCATAACAGGTAAAAGACGCTTCAAATCTTCATAAATGCAACTGTAAACTGCTTTCACTAAGCAATACCAATCTGGCTGAATATCAAGTCTATTAACTGGAAAAAAGGATAAAAACTTTTTTAAAGTGTCTTTCACAGCATGAATAGGTGTGTTTTGCAGCACTGATACCGTAGGGTCAGTGCCTGGAAAATACCTCTTCTTCAGCTGAATCAGCAGTTCAACATAAGCTGGTGCTATCAGAGCTGTCATTAGACTACTATTCCAGTCACTTCTCACTCCAACACCGTTGTCATCACGCCACAGATTTCTTCTTGCAGAGTCCAGAGCAAAGTGTCCATTCACATGGAAAGGCAGTCCAGTTTCTAATGATAAGGGTAAGAAACAGAATGCTCTGTGGGGTTTTTTGTAATTATGAGTAATGCAAGCTGCTACTCCACCACGAGGGAAAAGAGTTATATCCTCATTCTTGTGGGCTGAAACCACACTTTTGGATACCTTTTCCATGGCAGAAAAGCCTGACCTGTTACAAATTAACCAAGTTGTGAGATTTCCTTCAGAGTCTTCAGTATCCATTGTGTAAGTAATCTGCTGTACAGGTATTTCACTTAGCTGCTTCTTTTTAGTTACGCTGTCGATCACAGATGCATGGAATTGCTTTCGTTTCAGTCTGTCTCCATCAGTGATTTTGCCTTGTACAGAATACAGGACATTCAGTGCTCCTGTTGTTTTTTCTATCTCACAAATAGAAATTTTTTCCATATGGTTCAAAAACATTAGGAGTTCTGCTCCATCTGTACGCAGCTTATCCAAAAGATTTTGGACCATTCTGTCTGAGCATGGAACTGATGAAATTTCTGATACTTTTGCCATTTCTCCATTTCGAAGAGGAAACCTAAACATGGTACAATTGTCCAGTTTAAAGTGATCTCCTAAGTAGAGGTCCAGTACATCTGAGAACTGTGTTCTGAAATCTGCATCTAAATCTCTAAACATGCGGCCAGGACTTGTTGATGTTGAACCTGGTGCATATCTTGCATGAGGATCAAAAATGCAAAGTATATCATTGCCAGACAGGAAAGAAGGGCAATCAGTAATGTGATAAACAGAATTGAAACCTATACCATATTGTCCAGTTTTACAGGGATTTCCTACTTTTGTACCTTTTCCAAGGTTCTGGATTCCCCGAATATCATCTTCTGTAAAAGGCTGATTGTTGTAAACACATAGTGCTGGTCCTTGAAGTGGTGCCCATTTCTCATCAAATATTCTATCGGCCGGATGCTGTCTAGGATCAAACACAAAACAGATCTCCGTAGCTTTTGCATCATCTGCATTCTGAAGGAGCTCTTTTAGCATCTCTTTTTCTGAAGGGTAAGCATTCAGAATGCTTTTAATTCTACTAGTCAATTTTTCTTTCTGGCCAAATTCTGTTCCAAGGGTAGTAAAACAGATATTTGATGCATATCTTTCTAAAGCTTTATGGCGTTTTGGTATCGCTCCAAGCTTCACTGCAACTTCTCTTGGAATATCACCATGACAGTATTTAACAGTTGTGTCTTTAACTTTAATCCATGGACAGTCATTGTAACACAAAGATTTTGCAGGCAGAAGTGCAAGACGAGTATCTGGCAATAAAATCTCACCATACTTTTTCTCACAAAATTCCTGCTTCTTCTCTCTAATGAGGCCCCATATTCCTTCACTAATTATTCTCCTGCAGAGCTGAAAGTTGTCTTCTGTTAGTTGTTTGGTCCCTCTTTCCTGATTTATTAATTCCAGAACTACGGCAAAGTCTTCAACTGTGAAAGCCTGTCTTACACCCACACTTTCAAACAGCTCACGGAAACTATTTTTATATTTGTTAGGCAACTGATAGAGATAGGGTGCTGCTTCAAAATTCAAATGAAAGGACACTTTTGATGGATCAGCGTACACATTCTCAACCAAAATAAAACTACAGTTTGTTAGCTGTTCAATTATCATGGCTTTTGTTGATTCACTCTCTAACAATGCTTCATGCAGGTATTTGTAACAAGCATTAGTGATATTTTCTTGATACAATGTGATTCCATCAAACGACTTTGCAACTTCTTCTAACTGATTTATGACTAAATTAACAGCTGGTTTCTTCAGTAAACCCAAAAATTCTTTGACAGCTAATGACAAAGTACCACAACCTTTAAAAGAGTGGGAATTTTCATTAAGAATTGGTTGTGTGAGGCAAACTATATCTTGATGATCAGCAGTGTAAAGATCATTTGCTGAAAACATCGCTTCAGGCTGAAAATCGCTGCCTTTCCAGTGCAGTGAGAAGCCTGCTGGTTTGCTAAGGAAAGGAAGGAAAGGAATGTTTTGACATTTTGCAGCAAATTCTTTAGCTCTAGGATCTCTAGATTTTAGCTTTTCATCAATAAGACTCAATATAATACTGCTCCTGAGACAAGCCGCAGCATGGTCAGTCTTGTTAATTTCAGCTACTGACTCCGCACGTTCTATCAGATCTTCCCATAAAATATCATCTTTAGCCATTCCCAACTGAACAAGTTTAACCAAAATAACAGGGTTAAGATAATCCTGAGTGGTACCATAAGGAAACCTTCCGTCCTCAGCATCATACAACTTTGCAACCCTTCCTTCAGGATGGATCAGTCTTGATGGTGTAACTAATGAATGTCCATCCAATGAACAGGGAATACATGGAGTAGCACGAAGAATTCCTGAGAACTCCTCAACTTTTTCATTGAGAACGTAACGCATCAAAGGATCACGCAGCTCTGCATCAATCTCCTGAACATTAGGGAAAAATACCTCAGAAAAGAACTGTTTCTCAGAGAATGTGTTCTCCAATAATATGTATTTGCATCCTGCTTCTTCAAATCCTGTCTTTACCCAGGATGGAAGATCTACAGCACACAGATTTTTGGAACCAGTTTTTTTAAGGTACTTCAGAAAGATCTTGAAGGCTGACGGCCCAACATCTGGCCGTTTCAGTATGGAGTCATCTAAAAACCTTACATTCTTCATGGAAACCCAGGACAAACCATCAGAAAACACTTTGATCCCTTCTTTGCTTTTCATATGAGCTATGTCTTCATAAAACCCCTGACAAATAACAGAAAAATCGTCGTGAACTGAATCAGGATCTGGCCACACTGCAGAGTAACTGTAGTCAACTAGCTCACCATTGATTGCCATGTCACGTAAAACACAAAGGGCTTCTATGTAGGCTTTCACAATAACATGCCTCATGAATACTGTATTCCATCTTCCTTTCGTGTCTGTTTTCCAGATCTCTTTCCGATTTGAAGTAACTGCAAAGCAGCCATTTATGTGAAGAGGTAAGCCTGTTTTTATTCGCAGAGGTAAATAGCAGAATACTTCACCTATGTTGTTGCAATTAGGTTTCACAATCCATTTTTGATCCTGAGTTTCAGACAGCAACACTCCTACACCACCACAGGGAACTAGGCCTAGTCTCCGTCCACTTTCATGCAAAGAAAATTTCAAAGCATCTCCAACGTCCATGCAAGAACATATAAGCCACGTTGTTGAATCTACTGTTTTCTGTGGCAATTCATCACCTGATCTTTTCATCTGTCCTGATTTCGCCATTTCAAAGAAAGCAGCTGGATCATCTTCGGTACCTCTGAAAAGCGGAGACTGTAAATCAGCAATCCGCCTAAACACATGGTGAAATTCTTCTACTACTATCTGTAGGATACACGAAGACTTTGGTGTTTCAGTAGGAAGCTTTTTAGTACTGCTGCTGCAGACCTTCATGAGTTTAGCTGCTTCCTTTAAAACACTTACATTTGGTGCAGTCAAGGCTTTGGAAGAACACAGATTTTTTCTGATAGTGACAACATCTTGTGCCACACCGGGATCATCTGCTTCAATTTTCAAGTATTTCAAAACCATTGAATTTACACTCTGAGCAAATATTATCAGTCTATGACCGCAAATGCTAAATTCATCCACAAGAGAGTAAATGTCCGCTGTATTGTAAGATGCACTGCTGACTTCACTCACTTTAGCTTCCTGCTGAGTCCTAAAAGACAGCCTGAAAAGCGTTCCTTTGTAGCTGTAGGGAGATTCTACTGTCAGTGGTAGCTGGCAGCCAAAAACTCCTATAAACGGCTTAAACTGATTTGGAAATTTTCGCAGTCTCTTCTGTTGTTTACTCCAGTTGATTTTGATGCCAGGGTTAGATTTATCTCTGATATGCTTACTTATATGGTTGACATTTGGATCAAACATAATCATGAACTCACGGCTCAAAATAATTGGAACATCAGTGATATGATAAACAGAATTGAATCCCAGTCCAAATTTTCCTACTTTGTCAACTTCACTCCTTTTTAGAGACTCTCCTAATCGAGTTATATTTAGAAAATCAGAGTCAGAAAACTCAGAATTATTGAATGACCACAAAGCTGGACCATGACATGCTGCCATTCCTGGATCCAGAAGGTTCTCTCTTATATCCATATTTCTTCTCATGTCAATCAGGAAATTACATTCCGTTGCATTAGCATCATCAGCATTTTGAAGAAGCTCCTTAAAGATATCTGAAATGGAAGGATATTCTTCCAATATGTTTTTAATTCTCACAGTCAGAGGCTCTCTTTGCCCAGACTGCTCAAATCCCATATTTTCTGGATTAATCAGTCTGGTGCTAAGGCATGGGACATTTAACCACTCAGCGGTTTTCATGGGTATGTCTTCGTGCACCAAAATTATGGGTTCAACAGAATCCTCAAGCAAATCATTTAAATCATCGACTTTGATGTCACAGTAACAGCACTCATGAATTGGCTTCATTGCAAGTTTATAAGGAAGTTTGCCACTGTACAGTGGCATGGGCGTATGCAGACTCGCGGGGATCTGATTGCTGTACAGCCATCTTATGATGCTCAACATAATGTGAAGGCTTTGCTTACTCTCTTGTTCCGAGAGAGGCTGCTCACTCTTCAGATATATTTTCTGAATGACCATAGAAACGTGGTCTGGTGTTAACTCCTCAATTGAACCGCAACATTTAAACAACTGGTGAAACTTTGCCATAGTTTTCGGCACATAATGTAGATAAGGTTGGAGATCAAGATCAGGAACTGACTTTATTACTGCTTGTGTGAGGGAACAAAATGTTTTACCTGTCCAAACCCAGGGAAATTTCAGGGCTTTAAAAGCTTCTTTGCCTTCTTCTAGATGATCATGCATAAATCCATAAATCTCAAGTAAGACATGCTGAAATTGATAGTAGTCCTCATCACTGAAGGTTTTAGAACTATGCCAATCAACTACCACCTTGAAATGTTTCAAGACTGCTTTTATGCTGGGCTTGGTGGGGATGCCAAGTGCTTTTTCGATATCCAACAGTACATTTTCCACAAGAGGAACTGAGGAACCAACTAAAATTGCATGTGATATATCACACATTTCTGGTGGTGAACACAGATTACAATGATCTCCTTTCCAAACTAATGATCCTGGATAATTTGGAGGCCTTTCCTTACTTGCAGGAATCCATTTTATCTTTTTCATCGCAGCTTTTGTTTCAGATGAGTGAAGCAGCGTATGGTTTTTGTTCAAAATTGTCAAGAGAGTTCTAGCTTTTCTTAACAGCAAATCATGATTGGTGTTAGAGTCAGCATGCAAACTTTCAATTTTTTTTGCCACTCTAAAGATATCATTTTCCTGAAGATTAGCTTCATTTTTTAAGCCTATTTGTCTCAGTGAATGAAGAATATCTGAGGATGTAAAAATAACAGGGGGGAAGCAACTTTCCTCCTCAGCATAAAACAAATGTTGCAGAAGTTCTACCTCAGGATCAAAGAGTTCATTTGCTGACATTATCTTTTCTGGTGAAATCTGAATAAACTTTAGTGGTGTCAGCCAATCTATCACATCTGTATTTTCATTTTTCAGAAAAGTCAGATTTTCAAGAACCCATTGCATTATTTGTGCTGTTTCATCATATGAATAAAAATCACTTCTTATGTCTTCTATAACAAACTTCAAGCAGTCTGTGCTCTTCAGCTGTTCTATTTTCAGCAGATTAGCTAAGCGAATAGTTGCTTCATCACTGCTGTCAATTATTGGAACAGAAAATCTTAGACCAGGAGGAATTTTGGCAGTGTGGTGTAATACCTTACTACCTTTTAGCCCAGTAAAAACCGGGACACTTTCGTCAGATGATTTTTCAATTTTTTTAAATATTAGCAATTCCTGAATAATTCTCTTCTCTTTTTCATTTGCATCTGTTAAACTAGCTAAGAATGCCCTAAGAGCATCTTTATGTGTCGATGGGAATGACGCAACCTGATTGCATAGTTTCTGTAAGGACATTTTTTCCATTATTTGTAAAACAGCACTTGGCAATGGTGGATGCACATATTTTTTTATAAGTGGATGTTGGATAGAAATATCCAGTTTCTTAAGTACAACTCCACCAATTTTCTGAATAATATCAGCTAAATATTCTGGGAGCTGAGTCTCAGATTCGTCTTCCAGAATGATAGGTGATGGATTCCTAAATCTAACCAGTTCCACTGATGTTTCATTTTCTTCCAGCAGTGTCTTGGGGATAAGCGGCATTTCATCAAACACACTCAAGTCATCAGAAAAATGTATATATAGATTTTTCCAGACCATCTTCAGCCAAGACACTGACGGGTGCTTTTTTTCTTCCAAGCCGGGATACCACTGTACAACCACGTCTCTCCCAGGCCACACACTGTTCATAATCTCTTTAATGAGCCGGGCAAACCTTTCTGGGTTCAAGAGCTGCAGCTGAGTGCATGGCCTCCCTGAAATTACAGCAAAAGGGAAAAGCTGTGAAAATCACAGAGCAGAGTTACTTACCAAATGGCTTCAGGGGGCAAAGAAAAAGGAAAACAAGACAAAAAAGTCTAATCTGTGCCCTGGCTTTTTGTGGAAAGAAAAATGTTTGTTAAACAGGACTGCAGATACCAGCTTCCTTTGCTTTCAGGAGTTAATTAAAAGCAAATGCATTCCATATTAGTACAAAAATATAAACAAATGGAAAACTATCACTATGTTATTACATTTGTTAGTTTAACACAAAAGTTCTCAGGCATACATAGCAACTAGAGATTTAGAATTGAACTACAAACGTATTTTCTTGTTTAGTTGATTCTTTACCCTACTTATTTGCCTAGTGGTAAATAAAAATCGAATCCATTATTTGTCTATAATTGCAAGTGTTCAAATAGATTTGAAAGATTATTTATTAGATATAGCAAAGTGGCTCAGGTGCAGCTGATTTCACAACTAAAACAGACAAGAAATTAGACTCAGTTGTGCAGGAAGTGCTGAAACTAAGTCTATATGCTTTTATTCTTATTATCAAAGTTCTCACTAAAAGAAATACATCTTTACACTCATGTCTTAATTATCATTAGGACAGTATATACTTAAAAACTACAGAACTTCTGGGGGTAAAATATCATAGAATATAAAAATACCACTACCTCCCAACACATCAAAACCAATGGCAGAAGTGGAAGCAAGACATCCATTTGAATTTCAGATCTTTCATCATGCATCTAGATAACATTGCCATTTTCTTGAAGGCAACAGTCCAAATAAAGATTTATAGACATCCTTCAGAAAAAACCTTTTTTCTTCCACTTCATGCCTACAGCACTATGGATTGTGTTAGCTCTATTGTACAGAAAACAGGTAAACACATCAGCTTTGTGAAAGTGAGGAAAACTTGCAGAAGGGGCCCAGGAAAATAAGAATCTACTTAAAAGCTAATCTTAAATCCCTTTTTTTTGTTTGAGAACAGAAGTTTACAATATTGTTTTTAAAACTATACATGTGATCTTAAAATACTGGAAATCTTCCTGCATCTAAAATTATTAAAAATATAGAAATAAACCAATGAAAATATTGATAATTTCCATGAAACATTATTACAATGTTTTCTTCACCAATATGCATTTTCCCCTCAGCTGTATTTAGAAATCTTTTCATAATTATCATAGGTTACTATATCTTGGCAGCTCTATTTGGCAAGGTTTTTTACAAGAAAGCTGGGGTAATGACAATAGCTAATGACCAAATTCACAGAAATATCAAGCTTCAATCCAAACCAGTACATCTTCAATTAGTAACCATACCTGAAAATCCCCAGAGAAGCTGTTGGGCTAGAATATAATCAAATCCATTTTTAGAAAACATCCTGTGAGCTACACATTAATACACTCAGTATAGAAACAGTTACTAACTAGACAAATACAGTTGACATTTTAGGAGATTAAAAGTAAGATCTGTTTGTCTTTGAACAACACAATAAAAACAATTGCATCCCATCTCAAAGTAATAATATAAGAAAATGCCTATTTCTGCAACTGTATCAGAAATCTCTCTGATGTAATTTCTGCAGCTATATAAATAAAATTCTTGACAGATTAAGATTTCTAAAATTGTCAAAACCCCCTCTAATAATTATTATTTATAGCAACATACAACTTCTATGGTAGTGCAGTTGTACTTTACAATTATGCAGACTCATAGAATGAAGAATAATTTAGGAGGAGGTAGAGTAAAGAGAAAAGTAGGATACTTGAATCTTGTAAAGGACTATCTAATAGTATTTAAGAATTTCTAGAACATTTAGAAGAATACTCATCATATTTATTTACAAAAATATGTTCTTCTAATGAATGAGAGGCACACTACCAAGAAGAAGTCCCTAGAAAAATATCATCCAAAGAATCTGCCAGAAGAAAAGAGAGACAAAAGCAAGACTTTAAATGTGACCTAAAATCTTCCCAGTAACTAAGAAGTATAGAAAGACTTCATTGCAGCTCTGAGACCAAGCCTGGAGGGGAAGGAATGTCCTAGAACTCAGCAAGGGACTGTTTTAATAATATAGAGGGTGGTTTTTTTTGTTTCTGTCACCTCTGCTTTTTTAGGATGTATTCAAGCATATTTTGTTTTGGTTGTTTTGCTCTGCTTTTTAATTTAAGTCTGCTTTTAGATTGCTTTGTGACATTCACTTGGAGGAAATTGTCTAGAAAAGTACATCTCGAAAGTCAATTCAAGGTTTCACCACACAGAACAGCCATTTTTCAGTACTAACATTGCTGTCTTACATAAAATCTTCATCCATCTAATCTCACTGTGGTTGTATTGATACCTATATATTTCTGTTCTTTAAAAGTCACTATTAAACAGTAGCTCCTTATGGTTCTATCCTAGATCACGAATATTCTGTTTGGATACACAGTTTGAGGTAGTCATTATTTTCAACACTTTACATTCTGTTTAAAAACTGTACTGAGAGAAATTAGCAGTAGGGGAAAAAAAACCAAGCATATTCTATTGCATTAATTGACACAACATTCATCATCTAATATGCTGCTAGGACTTTGAAAGTTCTGCTTTTTAAAATAAAGGTTTGCTTTATAATAATTTCAAACTTGATGTCCTTCATATTCAGTTAAAGTCCCAGATTTCATATTTTCTATACATTTTATATTGTTTTTAATATTTACATGTTTTACTCTATGCAAAAAGTCACTCAATTCTTCTAATTTTTTCACAGATGCTTTGCCATACTTTAAAAATTTATCATCTTGCCTCAGAATTACCTTATTTTTCTATTGGTTATGATAATGAAGAAGTGATCAAAACATGGAGGAAGGACGAGCTTTAGAACTCAACAAAAAGAATAATAAAGAGAACATTTAAAGGATTGAAGGGGGAAAAAGGTCAGAATACTGAAGATACAGAGACTAAATGACTGAAGGTCATGATAAAGAATAAAAAGAAAAGCAAATCAAGACTATGAGTTCTAGTATTCTATGTCCAGTTCTAACATCTCCAGTCTGAAAAAGAACTCTGATGAACCAAGTCATTAAAAAAAAAACCAGAAACAAGAATGTTTTCCTGAAAAGTACATTTTCTAGACATTGAAGAACAGCTTATTTTTAAATAGTATTACTATATGGTAGCTAACAAGTGAATTGGTTTGTGAATTATGTTTATGTGAAGATACTTCTCAGATTCAGGCTTCAAATTTACCAATCAAATGGTAAACACAAGGGTGGAAATGTAAGTGCAAACAAACACTGAGAAGAATAAACGCCGAAAAAAATTGATTGTGAAGGCAGTTAGAGGGATCTTATCTATTGATGCAACAAACACCTCCACTAAGTCTTTTGATCATGACTGGGAGTATTTCAGTAGGTCCACATTGACACGACCATAAGCTATGAATTAAGACTCAGGAAACACATGAGGAAATTACATGTGAGGCTAGACACTTCAACTGATTTCATCTGGTTGAAAACAAATGTACTGAAGTGATCACTTGCAATTGTGAGGTAAGAGATGATCCACAATACCAAAACCATGACACATCCATTGCATATGCAAATATTATAAATACAAAACAGAATTAAGACTGTCTTAAGTGGAAGAATACTATTTTAATAGAATTCTTCATCCTTGAATACATTTTACTAAATGAGTATCTATTATTTTATCACAAATTTTTGTTCTTCTTCCTTTCCCTTTTGGTTCATTTATAATTTTCATTTGTGACATTTCCAATTCAAACAAGTCTATCATATCTTAATGCTTTTTTTTCTCAGATGGCCATCTTATTTATGGGAACTCAAGTTCAAGAGACATTACCTTAAACTTAGGTTTAGAGCTAGTCTGTTTGAACCATTAGAAGTTGGTTTTGCTATAAGAGAATACAAAAGACACATTACCTCGGCTTTTGGCGGCTTCTTTCAAAGCAGCAAGAACCTCAGGCTTCAAGTCATCAGAGAGTAGCTTTCCTTCCAGGCCAGGAAAGAGTGATCTAGCACACCATGAGAAAAAAGAAAAAGAAAAAGGCCCCCACACTTTAGCAAAGCATCATTTATTTATGTTACTGTACAGACATTACCAGCTTGGTAATCATCATGGTAGAAACAGTAGCATGCAAAGCAATCACATACATCTGCAGAGTAGGGCTTTCAGTGGGCATTTTCTGACAAATGAAAAAGTCATACATTTAGAAGCAGAGAAGTAAGAAAGACTCTTCTTTTCAAAACAGGTCTAAGCAAGTTTTCTTTTGACAGAAAAACTGGGATTAAAAAACTATTTTCACCTATTTGTGTTGTAACAAAAAAAAAGTTGAAATAGCACCTAGCATTAGCATTCTATGTCTCTTAGAATTCTGTTTGAAAAGTGTACAAAAAATACAACACATAATTCTAGAATGTCACACAGATCTGTGGATTTGAAAAGATTTGCAGATTTCAGAAGATCTGCGGTCAATAGCTAAAATTATTGTGCCAAGAGTCAGTCTCATCCTGCCCTTCTTTTACTTTAGCACTTAAAATTAAATAGTTTTCAGGGCTTTGGTCTTTGTGAAATCAAAAATAAATATCAAGTTTAATTCTCATCGCTGGTATGTTCATCAGACATAAACGCAGAATCTTATTCTTCCACTGAGTTAGCAGAAAGAAAATTCCTAAGACCTTACTTTACCTTCTTAGCAGGCTCCAAAAATTCCTAAGAGCTTATTTTACCTTCTTAGCAGGCTCCAAATTTGAATAAGGAAAGAGCCAATCTCCTAAATTGAAAGGGTTTTAAAGCATCTAACATATGTAATTTATCATACTTAAAACATTAGAATTAAAGATACTTGATGCAGGCAAGAGTAGAGGTAAAGAAAGCATTACTATTTCAAATTCCAGTTTTATCACAGCTAGCAAGGAGATTTATGCCTGTTATAATATGCTTTTGAATCAATTTTACAAGGCCTATCAAACCAAGTCCATTACCAATGGAATGTGAATAGAGTAAGAAATACTGGTATCCTTAAGTTTCAAAAAAGTACCTTATGACTAGTCTGAAGCAGCCATGATGAGACTAACAAATTCTAATTTGTTAGTCTCATCATGGGAATGTTTTCTGTATTAACATACCAGCTTAACTTCTGGAAGGAGTAACAAAGTGAAAGAACAACAAAAGATAAATCACCCTATAACAGATGCTAAAGAATTTTTTTTTAGAAAAAGACACTAGAATCACAAGCTCTGAGTAGTTTTAATCCCCTGATAAATAACCTGAATTGTTTAGAGCAGGAAGGATTATGGGTTTATGACTATGGGTTTAAATTTATGGAGCTCCTGGAATGGGTCCAGCAGAGGATTATGAAGATGATTAAGGGACTGGAGCATCTCTCCTATGAGGAAAGGCTGAGAAGCTGGGCCTGATCAGCCTCCAGAGGGGACCTCATCCATGTCTATATGTATCTGAAGGGAGGGTGTCAAGAGGGTGGAGCCAGGCACTTTTTTGTGATGCCAAGGACACAGGCAATAGGACAAGAGGCAACAGGCAGAAACCGATGCACAGGAAGTTCCAGCTAAACATGAGGAAGAACTTCTTTACTGTGCAGTGACCACGGGCTGTCCAGAGAGGTTTTGGAGTTCTCCCTCACTGGAGATACTCAAGAACCATCTGGACACAACCCTGTGCCATGTGCTCTAGGATGGCCCTGCTTGAGCAGGGAGGTTGGACCAGATGACCCTCTGTGGTCCCTTCCAACCTGGCCCATTCTGTGATTCTAATTAGAGTATAGCAGAAAAAAAACAGCAGCAGACTTGAAGATATGCAAATTGTTTTCAAGAAACATGGGAAGACAAGTTACCTGCATCCAGCTGCTTTTCTTGAAGATTGGCTGTTTATGTGTATATTCAAAACACAATTTACGTAAGGACCTCACTTGAAGCACTTTTTACCTTAATAATACCTCTATGGGCACTCCAACCCACCTCTACTTCCCTCATACACAGTCCACAGAGCAGTAAAAGCAAAAAGAACAGGCCAAGTGTCACGTTCTCTCAAGTTGAGGGTCTGGAAATTAGTGGAACTCTGAGGCAAAGGAGAAGGTGGGGTCATTGTAAACATACATGCAGGTAGCACATTGTAAGGGGAAACAGTGAGAGAGCTGGTGTGTCTGAGTGACTTCAAGCCATACATCTTTAGAGATTATGTGGAGAATGGTCCAGATTTAAGAAGTATTTAATACATGCATAATCCAGTACAGACATAAAAAGCAGTAGTCATGCTTTCTCCCCAGTGACCCCAAGCTCATTTATTCCAGCTAGCCTGCTCTTTGCTATCCCCTCCCCAGTGTCAGTGCAAACTCTTTTGGCTGATGAAATGAGAACCAAATTGGAGAACTGGTGCAGCTGGGAAATAAGCAAGGAAAAAAACTAATTGGAGAGGGACTGGAAAGAACAAAAGGAGAGCAGATGTAAAAGTACTACCTCACTGAAAGTAAGTGTTGTGATAAAAAGAAAAAAGCCAGATGTAATCTCAAGCCTTAAGTTTAATAAAAGCTCTTATCATTACCTAATTTAATGAACTTCCTAGTAGGCATGTTTCTAATCTCCTCCTATTTGTAATTCCCAGAAGAAAATGAACTTGAAATGTATCCTGAGGTATTCTCTTAAAGCATAGATCACAAATTCTTTCATAAAGGGTTAAGGGCAAATAGGTGTCAAACTTTTCAAATGAGACATACACACACATGGACGTATACATACATGCAGAAAATTGAGTTCTATCTATGCATTGTTTCATCACAATAAAGGCTGCTGCATACCTTGTTTACTGATAAGCAAAGTCTGAGGCTCTGTTTTAACATGCAAATTAAAAAAAAAAAAAAAAAA
>VZTH01009152.1:0-11611 GCA_013397815.1 Aleadryas rufinucha | reverse complement strand
AAGAAATTAAAAAAAAAAAAAAAAAAAAACCAACAACTAACAACCCCCCCAACACAGCATTACAAATATTAAGCATACCTGGGATATTCTTCTGAGGTTATGTAAACTACATCCTGTTCTGACACAGATGAGGAAAAAGGAATAAAATTCCCATTCTGTAAAGGCAAAAGTTCCAATCCAATCAGTTCACTGTAGACTCCATCAGAAAGCACAAATTCTAAAAGATGAAGCTTTTCTTCAGCAGGTCCACTGTGTCCAGATTTCCTTAGCACTTGCCGCACGACAGCAGGAGTCACTTCTTTCACAGCTTTAGCAGTAGAAATAGTAAGATGCACTGCACTAGCAATATTTGCTGGTACCTTGGCAATCTGCTTCCCTGAATTCTGGAGGTAGTTGAGAACAGACTGTGTGTACTCCAAACTTTCATCCATTTCAGAAAAGTGCACCTGTTCCACCTTTATCCACTGATTACTCACTGAGTAAATAACTGTATGCTGGAGCAGGTCTTTAAAGAGAGGTACTACAATTGGTTTCCAGGGTACCCTGATTTTGTTCTCATCAGGCCATAACCTATAAATTCTTTCAGCTGACAATGGAAAATCGGAATTCTTCTCAGTCTCCATTCGTTTGATAGCTTCCAGAATAAGGGTGGTATATGCCTTAGGCACTATATTTACCACAAGAAGATCATTCCACAAAGCTGCTGGATCTCTCCACTGATCCAGCTCTCGCCATTTGATACTCCTCCTGTTGTCTGTGAGACCAAAGAAACCACTAACATGAACTGGGAGTCCAGTTTTGCTTTCTTCACCTGGAGGCAAAGGCAGAAAACAAAATGCTCTTCCTGAAAAGTCTGCTACAGCTCCATTTTCCTCCTCGTTAGTTGCTAAAGACATGGCTATTCCAATAGTAGGAACAAATTTCAAGTCATCAGCTAAAGAATCCAGCTCTGTACACATTCCTCGACCACCCACACAATTACACACTAACCAAGATGTTTTCTGTGCGTCCTTAACACTCTCATCTTCTACAACTATATTTACATGGTATGTCACACATGTTATGCTATTGCTTGGAACTCCCTTACAATACTGATTTATTGCAGTTCCCAGGATTTTGATAGAATTGGGTCTTTCGTGTTTCAAGGCCTTGTTCTCGCTGGCGGTTACTCTAAAAACCAGCCTCTCCGTTCCATCAGCTTCCCGAACGTGCAATGAAACATCCTGAACACTCTTCAGGAAAAGCAATACTGTGTCCGCATCTGCTCTGAAGGATTCAAACAGCTCCAAAACCTTCTGTTTGTCATAAACATTGCTGCTCAGTTGGGAAGGCTGCAGGCGAAGTGGGAAACGAAAAAAGGTACCAGGAAAGTTTCCATTCTTAAAGGTTTCCTTAGTGCTGCCAAATACACCAATGAAAGGTGCAAATTGGTCCGTAAGTTCATTTATCTCTTTGCTATCTTCTTTTAGATTCCAACACTGGCCTGACTCATGAGGTCCAAAAAGGGTTTGATGGGGATCAAGCATTCCAATCTGGTCACCACTGAAGATGCTAGGGACATCTGTATACATAAAAACCAACAATTATTAATAATCCTAAAACAACATACTTTAAAAATACGGTGTTAAGGAACACACTTTAAAAAGACAAGAAAAAAATACTGTAAAACTGTGATGAACTGAGTATAATGCCCAGGGAAACAGCTGAGTGACCATCCCTGAAGGTATTTAAAAGACACACATACATGGCCCTTAGGGACATGGCTTGGTAGCGGGCTTGGGACCATTAGGCTTACAGTTGAACCCAATGTTCTTAAAGGTCTTTTCCAACCTACATGATTCTATAATTCTGATAACACAATTCAGTGCTTACTGACAGGGAAGAAACAAGCACACACCTATTCTGCAACTCAATATATAAATACTCATTCAACTATTTTAATTCTAGCAGACAGCGAGCAACAGGAAGTACAATTTCTTTCAACTATATACTCCTATGTTTTCAGTATTTCCAAGACAAAAAACAACTAATTTACAACATGTGTGTGTCCTACTCGATTCATACTTGGCAGATCTTGAAGGCTGGCAAACAGTAATCCTATACATTTAAAAGCACAAATTCCCAGAATTATCAAACTACTGAATGTATTAATTTTATTCATGCTCAGCTAGGTAAAATATTGCTAAAAAATATAATGTGCCTTAAAAATTCACTTCACAAGGTAAATATTTTTATTTCAGCAAAAATTTGCCTTTTATCCTGTACCATTAAAACTGTGGAGACTTTAAGCATTACTTACGCTTCTTCTGTACCACAATAAAACATTCTGGAAGAATAATATGTTTCAAGACTGACTATTACGCTTGTGAAACAGTATGTACTATCTCTTTCAAGTGTAAATGTGCATATACCCCTATTACATAATATCTTTTCTAGCAGTAAATAAAAATCACTACTTATTATACAAAGAACCTGCAAAAGAGTTTCAGTCTAGTGCATAGAACTTTCACACTTCTACTTGGATATCTACCATATATTATGAGCCTCTATAAAATGAGTAGCAGTGTATAATTGAAATACCAGTGTAAAGGAATGTTCATTTCAATGTAAGGGACTAAGTACATAATGATGCCAATAGAACAATCTTCTTCAAAACCCTTCAAAATCAAATAGATACCTTATAGGATTGCAGAAAAATAGGAACGCTTCATAAGAAAATCTAGCCATGAACTAATTTTAAAATGCATTATAGAGAAAATATTAAATGTTTGTGAATATCAAAAGTAATTTAACTATTTAAACCTTCAACATTTTCTTTTTAAAATAACTACTAAGAGTACCTGTTATATGATAAACTGAATTAAAGCCAATTCCAAATCTTCCAACTTTCAGGGGATCATCTTTCTTCCTGCTTCTTGCTATTTCCTGTATACCATGCCAGTCTTCAGGGGTGAAAATTGCATCATTGTATGCATAAAATGCTGGCCCTATAATAAACAGGCAAGAGTTAAAAAGATGAAAGAAGAAAATTATTTAATGTTTAAAATTTCTAGGAAATTGACTCACAGACCTGAGAAAGCATTTGTTTGAAGTATATGCATGTGCAAATTTAATGGGGAAGCTATGACTTAAGCTGACATCAAATTATGCCTGGTAATGAAAATAAAAAAGCAAAATGCAAAAGTAAAAGCAAGGAGATTAATCTACTTCTGTAAATGGCACTTAGATTTATATTCTGATGTAGTATTTAATTCTCACATCCACATTTTAAAAGAATGATTCTGAAAAACTGAACAAAAAGCAGAAAACGATGAAACTTCTGAAAGAAGTGTCATGTGGCACAAGGCTTAAACTCAATCTGTTCAGTCTATCAAAAAGATGTTTGAAAAATGTACTAGTCCCAGTTGAAAGGCACCTCCACTGGAAGGGAATATAAGGCAAGATAAAACAATAACCTGTGTCTAGAAAGTAAGACAGACAAATTCACATTAGAAGACATAAGACTGATTAACGACTGAAAAAAGCCAGAAGAAAGAAGTAGTCGTCCATACATCATTGCAATCTTCATATCACAACTGAATGCCTTTTGGGATGACTATGCAAACTAATTTGTTTGTTAAATACATAACTGACCTTTATCTCACAAAGCCATAGTAAATGATGTAAAATGATATTAAATTTCAAGAAACTGGATTTGCAGTATACAGGCAACATGGAGCAAAGCTGGGTGTAAGGGCAAGAGAACAAGGATGGGCAAGAAAACTGAACTGCCTGGACAATGCTGAAATGTAAAGGGCTAAAGTCATCTTATATTAAGAACTGGTGTGCTGGCTTGGGCTTCATGGTAGCTGGGGGCTGTATTTTGGGTTTGTGCTGAAAACAGTGATGGTAACACAGGGCTGTTTTAGTTATCATTGAACAGAGCTTATACAGAGCCAAGGCCTTTTCTGCTTCTCATGTGGCCCAAACAGCAAGTGGGCTGGGGGTGCATACGGAGCTGAGAGGGGACATAGCCAGGAGAGCTAACCCCTAACAACATGCATATTGAACAATGGCCACATTTAATAGAAATTATATTTACCCTGATATTGTGCCATGTCCTTTGACCATAACGTTTCTGTTCCATACTGAGTTTCATCATATAGAAACCTAACCTCTGTGGCACCAGCATCTTCTGCATTCTGTATCAGTTCCTGAGGCAGAAAAAAAATAAAGCTAACAAAGTATAATGAAGGCTTTTGAACTTAAACAGTAGAAAATAACAAGCAATTGTCTCAAGTGTAATTGTTTTCATACTTTTCAACCAAAATGGTTTTATCCAGTTTACCTGCATGAGAATAGGTATCCTTATACAACAAATATTCAGAAAAATACTATAAATGTGATTTGAATTTGGAGCTCAAATACCATACAAAAGCAGTCACAAAGTCGAGAAATAAGCTACCAAACTGTTACTGCTATATTATCCTGAATCAGAGCTGTAGAAGTCTAAAAACAATACAAATGTGAGAAGGAAAAAAAAGAATTTTTAAATGTATCAAAGTGTAGTGTTAAGCCTTTACAAACAGCTGTACAACAACAGTGAGGCAACCATTCGCAAAAGGGTAATACACAGCACACTTCTTTATGTCAACTGAATTAGGTTCAAGTTAACATTTTACAGTATGAACCAACCATTCAAGGGCCATGATGCTCACACTTCTAAACACCTTTGACAAAGGGCTGCAAAAGAGTTCTGACCAGTAGCTCCCTAAGCCATGAACCAACAAGAGCAGCTCCCCTGTTGAATTAAACTGGAAAGAGGCTTATATTAAGACTGAGTATTTGTTAAATAGTATTAGCAGTGGTGAGAGCTATGGAAAACTAAAATGTCAGTAAACTAGTTCTGTAGTTTACACGACCATTAATAAAATATGCCTATTCAGTCCCGTTCTCATCAACAGTAGACACGTAAGCGTGATTGTAAATACCTACGGGATTACAGCCTCACACAATGCTGTTTACACTGAATCATCACAGTGTATCAGGGCTCCAGACATATAAACATGTGTGTATGCTGATGTGGGTGTGTGCAAGCTCGGCATAAACAAGTATTTCAGCTGAATTGAAAAGCAATGTAGATATATCATATGCAATGTATTCATAGACATAATTTCATTCAGTTATGCATAAAAGACTTGATAGCAAGATGAACTTGTACTTAAAAAATGCATCAACTAGCAGCAAGTATTTCAGAATAGGTTGCATTCAAATATACTGTTGAGACTAAAATAACCTCACTGTTATCTAATATCTGGTTCCAAAATTATAATCCTTGGATTTTGCAGTTTGTGACAGTAGGTTCTGTCTATAATGCATATTATATTGTCACTTCTACATAATTTTGAAGTATTATGAGATAGCAAGAAATATACCTACAGTTAAGCATAAATAACAAATGTTTAAAGAATCTTTACAAGATATTTATATGCAGTTCTTCTTCTAAAAGAACAATCATGACAGTCCTTCATGAAGACACAGAAAAAGTCTCCAGAAATATTAAATACGAAGTGTGGAAATCACCATGTAGTCAGACTTGCATTCATGCTGTGGCACATGGGGTAACTGCTACTTTCAGTTGTAACAGCATTGTATCTGAAGAACCAAAACACTGAAATAAATTTTAAGGTATCAGCAAAATTCCTGGTAGTAATCTCTCCCCAACAATCTGTTAAACCTAAATTGTAAACTATGAAAATAGCATCGTTTCAACTTTTAGATTTACCGATCTGATTTCTAAGGACGTTACCTTATGTCTTCATGTTGGAATGAAAGTTTGGGTTTAAAATGTTGAGGAGGTCTGAACCCTTCTTAATTCAAATGCATTTTACAGATGCAACTAGTACTGAGAAATAATTAAAATGTAAGCACCCCTCCTATGTACAGACACTGCTCAGAACATATCCAGGAAGCAGTTTACCAAAACAGTTGAAGATATGCTTATCTTGGGCATTCCCACTAAGCATAATCAGCTTCTAGTTCCATGGTTGCAAACAAGACAACAGACATCAGGAACTGTCATCATTTGCCAACACTTGTATTTGTATATTTTGTATGTCTGTATGTAGAGATACATAAGACATATCTGTACAAAATCCCATTAGTTAGAACCTAGTATTCCCATACACTAAGAAAATTAAATTCCTACCGCCCATGTGATAAAGCATGCTGGATGAGAAGTTTAACATCCAACTAATCACCCCAGATGCTCTTAAAAAAAAAAATCAAACTGCCATTTTCAGACATTAGCATAGGAAGCTATGATAAATCACACAAATCATCTTCTACTGAGCAAACTCAGAAATGTTTAAAGAAAAAAAAACAAACAAAAACCACGCAAAACACACAACTCTCTTTGCCTTGTCCACACAAATGGAAACGTGTATCTCCTGTACTGTGAATATAAGATAAAACAACCATAAGATTTGCTAGAAAGTGTAAAACTTTGGTATTATGTCATGCATATTAAATGACTCTTAAAAATACTATTTATTGTCTACCTTAAGAATCTGTCCTCCCTCTGGGTATCTTCTTAATATATCCTTAAGAAAATCCACAAGTGGCGGAGTTGTTTGTCCAAAACGACCTAAAACCAAACAAATACATTTTTTAAAATCCTGTGTATTATGCTACTATGCACTTAATTTCTGATTAAAAAAACAATAAACAATTACTGAGAACTTAAATAATTTCTTTAAACTAACTCAAGGCCTGTTATTGTAAAATCATGTCTTTCCAAAATCAACTGTGAAAATACTATATTATAAATCTTTTAATTTAAAAAAAAAGTAAAAGAGCAGTTTTGATGTTAAAGTCAATGAGCTGTTTCATATCTAGATGAAATAAATTTGGGGGCTAAGTCTTTGCAACAGTTATACCACAATTCCAACTACTTTATGTTCAAAAGTAGCAATTTCTAAAGGACAGCTATTTTTTAAGTAGCAGGACAGCATTCCAGGGCAGCAGTGGCTCTGACTCTTTTACAGCTAGTTATGATCCCTACTGACAGCTACACACAGGCACAGAAGGTTTTGGTTCTAGTGTACACTTCCCATTCTGATGTACTATGGGCATGGACCTGGTGCCAGCTTTGGTGTTGCCAGAGCCTAACCCTGGAGGGAAAAGAGTCCAAGCATTATGAACATCTGCTCCAAGAGAAAAAATCTATCACGAAATGAAAGGTTCAATACTCTTCAATTCATGCTCCAGTCTGAGGCTAAAGGGCAGCTCCTTAAACTAAACCTCTAAAACATGTGCTTCAAACAAATAGCAATGATGCAATCCTCACAAGGAAAACAGACCCTCATGATGCCCCATCTAAAGCTTCCTTTTAAAATTATTAACAAGTAATTATTCTCTCCCTCTCTTCTGCATATACGTGTGCTTATGAAGCACACAGATTCAAACACGCGTATTATGTGTATTGTGGAATAAAACACTAGGAAAGAAAGCAAAGTGGAAAAAAGGGAACAAATGAGAGTTCTATTTGCTGAGAAAACATCAAGTAAAAACATCAAATATTTTATCTTTAAAATTTTCTTGTGTCATTTTATTTAAGGTAATTTAATAGCATCAATGAAAAAAATAAGCAAGAAATTGCAACTGACAGCTGAACGTATGTGAAGTATTTTGTAACTTTTGTTATTTTTACAGTGTACAGAAGTATATGAAAGTCAATATGCAATATGCATACTTCCAAAATAAGGTGAACTGATCAACCGAAATTATCTAAAATCCAGAAACTGATCTTCTCTAAGTTAGGCAGGCAGGTGGAAGTGTTTAAATAACACATTTCATTCACCATGAGAACCACAAAAACAGACACATTACTTTTAAGTGATAGGAATGAAGATAGACTTGGTTCTCTTTAAATCTAAGAGCGGAGCTGCTCTATGTATGTCACAACAGTTACTCTGGCTATAGATCATTATCTACTGCATCCTGTCAAAGGCTGAACTGATTTTTCTTGAGTATTAGAGCTGGTCATATTTAACACAAAACTGGTACCATGAATTGCAAGGAGGAACTTGTTCTACCATAAGGGTAGTCAAGCACTTAGGAGCCCAGAGAGTCTGTGTAGTCTCCATCCTCTGAGGCTTTCCAAGCTCAATCAGATCAACCCTCAAGCGACCCGGTCTGACCTCAGAGCTGGCCACATTTTGAGCAGAAGGCTGGAGTAAAAATCTCCCGATGTCCCTTCCAGCATGAATTATTCTGTGATCATATGGAAAGGTCATGCGTTATATGACAGACACCAGCGATGAATGAACACAAAGGGGACATGGATGATCTTCAGAGTACTTCAGCAACCCATGTGCTTGGTCCTACTGACCATGCACTTATAAGTTAGAAATTCAGGGCATTTCTTGATTCATCTGCTGATTTTCACCAGTGTTATATTTTGTACATGGTGGTTGCTGAAAAGATATCCTTTCAGTATCTGAATTGTTTTCAATTATTTAGCTTATTTTATATGAGACAAGGCAACTACAACACTACTGAAAGGCAAGTCCTATTCATTTCAAAGGACAGCAATAACCTAAATTTTACACATTATATTACAAAGAAAAAAAATAATGACCAAGGCACTTAAAAAGAGAAGCCTAATTTTTCTAGAGCAGAATGAAAACAACAAGTGATAAACACTGTAGGACGTACATGAAAAATAATTGCTTTCCATTTAAAGAAGATGAAAATTTCAATTAACTCCATATTGCATCAGAAAACGCTTTGAGCTTCCAGTTTATAAACAGACACAAATATTTTCCATACCTCCTCCTTTCAACCCTTTTGACTGAAGCTTCAAAAAAACTTGGTTTTGAGACGTCTGAAGATCCACAATCTTGATACCATCAGACAACTGAAGGAAAAAATAAGACAGATCTTGGTCAGAAGTTTCAGTTTGTTAGTAACAGGGCCAAAACAAATCAGGTGGAAAAAATGCCTATAGAAGCATACTAAGAGCAAGCCATGGCCTCTTGTTCATACATTTGAAAAAGTTTTGTATTCAGGGAAGTTCTGGAAGCATAAAACTAAAGCATTATTGTTCTAAGGTGAATGCCCATTAAAAAAATTAACATATACAGGAAGTACATAGTCTGTACTCCACAAGTACATCTGGGTATGCAATTTCATAGGGGGCTTAAACTAAGCAATATCAGCTCAAAGCACCTAGCAAGATGCAGCGTGTAGAGACAAAAGTATGTCAGAGAAACACCCCTGAAGAATTTGACAGCCTCATCCTCCCATTACCTCTATATCCAGACCTATCACAGCATGATCAAGTTTGAAGGGACCACTGAAAGTCACCTAATCCAACGTCCAGTGGACTCACCAGGAACATCACAGAGAAACTGAGGCAAACTAAGCAACACATTCCTTAGCAGCCATTGGGAAGACTATTCACTAATCATAGCACATAATGGTTTTGCTGCAATTCTCATTTCATATGATGTGTCTCATTCATATACAAAGCGTTGTTAGAAAACTCATATACTACATATGTTATCCTGCATGCAACAACAACAAATGCAGAATTAGAAGGCCACTGTACTAATTAAAAACTGTATTAAAATATTATTATGTGAAATTATATGATGATATTAGTCTCAGTTTACAGCAAATTTTGGGGCTACTTCCTCATTTTGATGAGTAAAAACGAATCACTAGAAAGCAGTTGGTGCTTACACAGACATAGATGCTTACAATCTAACTACATTTAACAAGCAAGACAGCGTTGTCCAGAGTATGTAATCATTATTTAACACCATCAGTAAGAAAAAAAAACTTATATTCTTTTTTACTTACACCAGTTTTAAACAGTGATTAAAACAACAGTGGGTTTATCATAAAACTGCAGAAACATTGTACTTGAGTTGAACTTTCTGAAGACATAAAATTGGGTATAACTACTCTGAAATCCTTAAAATAAAAAACAATCCACAGAATGCTGTAACCCATCACCAAGCATTAAAGGGACAGAGCAACCAAATATTCTAAGGTACGATTTTTGTACCAAAACACCACTAGAAACTTGGACATTTAATAGATCCAAATCAATAGTTTAGCACTCTAAGGAACTATGAGAGAAAGAGATACTGGATTTTACTTAACATCTGTAAATTGCACGTAACGGTTCTAATGGGGGAAAAAAAAAGATCTATGGATGAATATTCTACTACTCAGAAAATAAAAAAATAATTTGATCCCAATAAACAGGACTTCAAAAGCTTATAAAGGATTTTCAAATTTGCTACAGTACTGAATAATTATTCCCATATATATTCAAGTTTATTATAAAAAATAACCCAAACAAACAGAATAGCAATTACAGTCTGCTTACTGACTGTTCCCTGCAAAAGATAAGTTTTCTGTGCCAGTCAGATCTTTGCTTCCAGGCAAATTTGAGAAAGTGATACAGAGTTTGTCCTCCAAAACAGGAAGGCCTGACAAGAACAAAACCAAGGACACACAAAACCAGACAAGAAAACAAAAGGTAAACTACACAGACAGTTTGCTTCAAATCTGAGCCCTCAAAGACTACTTGTGTTCCCCAGGCTCTTAAAAGCTTCCTGAGAAATACAACCAACATATGTATCTTTCCTTGTATCATAGAATGGTTTGGGTTGGAATGGGACATTTGAAGATCATGTAGTCCAACTCCCCCGCCCACCATTGCCATGAACAGGAACTAGATCAGGTCTCTCAAAGCTCCATCCAATCTGATCATCATTTCCAGTCATGGGGTATCCACAACTTCTCTGGGAAACTTGCAGTGTCTTATCACCCTAATCCTAAAAAATGTCTTCGTGCCCAATCTAAACTTACCCTCTTTGGGTTTAAAGCTATTGTCCCTTGTCCTATCACTTCCGGCCTCGGTAGAAAGTCTCTTTCCATCTTTCTTATAAACCTCCATTACATATAGAAAGGCCACAATAAGGTTTCCCTAGAGCCCTCTCTTCTCTACGCATTTGCAAGTCCCCTTGCCCTATTTAACACTAATTTCCAACCTCCTGTCTCTCCCCTTCTTGCCTCTACTTATCCCATCCCACCAGGTCTCCAGGTCCCCATTTCCCAGGAGCACAGCCGGAAGCACACCAAGCAATATTGAAAGACTGACACCAGGTTGGTGCCTTCAACAGAACAAGGTCATTCATTCATTCATTCGACTCTCGCCTGTGCCCAGACCTCAATTTGAACTTGTCACTTTCATCTCACTGTGATGTCCCCTCTGGTCTTGAAACTGACCAGAGTGGCAGGAGGGCAGAACAAGCACATCAGCACTCTCAGGTGAATTTCTGCTCTCCCCAACAACTCTTCAAAGAAATTAGGATAAAACACACGGAGAACATCAGGGAAAGGGGGAAAAAAGACACAAAAACTCATATAATAAAAGCTGGCACCATCAAGAGCGGTATGAGGGTCGTCCAAACGACCTCCGTGCTTCTCACGAGAGAAACACCTAAGGAGACGCGCACACCCCGCTGCCCACGCATGACACAAGCAGCAGCCGGGTGGGGACTTCCCGCAGCACGGCGGTGTGAGAGGCGCCGCGGCCGCGGAGGTGCCGCCG
>VZTH01009151.1:0-19343 GCA_013397815.1 Aleadryas rufinucha | reverse complement strand
CCCGCGGGGGGGGGGGGGGCGGGGGTTTTCTCTGCACTCTGTTAACCCTTTTCCTGCTCTTACAGGACCATCAGGAAACACAGTGCAGATGTTATGAATTACAGAGGTGCTGGGGCTCTGCCAGCTCTCAGATCTGGTGGCTGTTTCTGCTGGTGGCTGAGGAGCTCCCATTTGCAATGGCCGACAAGCGCTCCTTCCTGCAGAGCTGCTACAGAATGATCTCTGCGCCACGGCAGCTCTCTAGGAGGGGAACTGGACGCAAAAGAATGGGGTCTTGCATCAAACAAACCGCCTTGTGCCACAAGTCACGAGGACTTGGTGTCCCCGCATCCCTTCCCCCCGCCAGGCAGCGCCTTTCTCCTCTGCCCCACACTGCACACACTGCAACGCCCCAGAACCAAAAGGCTTCGGACTTAAGGATTTCCCCCCCGCATCAGTGACTACAGCGCAATGAAAACAACAAGCACTTCTGATTCATTAATTCAGTTCTTTTATCTCAACAAAAGCATATATCAAACCTCTTCTAACTTAGCAACAGCTACCACTCAACTGACTGAGGAACATGTTCCAGAGGAACGTATTCCAGACCTAGCGTCGAATAATATTACCTATCAGAAACAAAAAGAGCTTCCTACCACAATATCCTGTTACCCTAAATTCTAGTAGGGAGCACTACTAATATCTACCCCTGCTTTCATCTACAGAATTTCTCTCTATCAATACTCCCTATTTCTACTCCTCACATTCTGTAATGGCACCGGCAGCTGTAACGGCACCTCAGTCGTGAGCCTTCTGGCCCTCCAGCACATCGACACGGCCACCCAAGTGGGTGTCGTCTGCAAAACGACTGAGGGTGCCCTTGATCACCTTGTCCAGGTGGTTGACGTCCATGAAGGTATCCGTGCCACAGTCGGGGTTTTGGTTACTCAGACCGCAACCCTGACTGGCTTTGGGACTTGCTTTTTCTCATCTGGTTTCCCGGTATGGTCCACGTGACGAAGAAGAGAAGGATGGTCTTTGACTGGGGCCTTGCCAGACTGCTGTAAAGGCCTTCAAACTCGCTGGGTTGGGGAAGGACACACATGGGAGAGACCCTGAGGTGCTCTCTTCTTCCTCAGTGCTCCAGCTCATGTGTCTTCTGCCTATGCTGTGGGCAGCCCTGGCCCGCTTCAGACAGTCCCGGGTTCCTTGGAGTCAGACCCCTCCTCAGTTGGTGGCAGTGACAGGCGTGGCTCTGCTTCTGCTTCTGCCCCTGCCCCTGCCCACTGAGAGCTTCCAGCTGGCTTGGCAAGGGGCTGGGGGGCCAGCGGTCCGGAATCAGGCCTGGAGTCGAGGCCTTTTNGGCCAGGGCAGCAGCTGCTGGCTGTGTGTCCACGGGAGCTGCCAGGGCACGAGATGTGCCGGGCAGGTCGGCGTCTCCCTCCTCCTCCAGCGGCGAGCCGGGCTCCACCAGCAGCTGCGGGTAGCGGGGGTTGACCCAGATGGTGTGGATCGTGATGACAGTCCACTTCTCCTCCTCCGGCTCTTCGATGTTCTCGTCTTCCTCTTCGGCAGCGGATTCATCTTCGTTCTGGGGACAAAGCCCTAAGAGTCCTGTGGCATTGCAAGGCTCCAGGGCTTTTGGTTCATAAAGGCAGGACATGTAGACGCTCTCTTCCCCGCTGCTGCCGCCGCCGCCTTGGGCCTCCGTGGACCGCTCCCCCTCCTCGCTCCGCAGCTCTGCCAGGAGTATCCTCGCTGCTGCCCTTGCCCACTGCCTGCGAGCTTCCACCTGGCTTGGAAAGGGGCTGGGGGGTAAGTCGCCCAGAATCGTTTCTGAACTGCAGGCCTCCGCCCCGCTCTGAGGGGCTCTGCTGGGCAGAGCTGGGGCTTGGCCCGTGCCTGCGCACGGCAGAAGGCTGCCGTGCTCTGCCCAGGCCTCGCGAGGCCTCGCAGGGGGCCTCTCTTCTGCAGTTCTCCAGCTCTCGTCTTGGTCCTCTTCCCCCTGGGCCAGCTCCTCGAGGCTGTCCACTTCCCCGTCTGGCTCCGGGCTGAAGCACCCTTTCTCCTCACTCTCCGGTGTTGCCACGACTGCCCCCACTGCTGCCCCTGCGCCCTGCCCACCGAGAACTTGCAGCGGGCTGGGCGAGGGGCTGGGAGGCCAGCAGGGGCTGTGCGGGGCAGCTGCCCGCCTCTCTGCCCCTGCTGCGGGGGCCGTCGCTGCCGTGCCTGCCCCCGTGCCCTGGTGCAGGTCCCGCTGTGTCGCCGGCTGGCGGCCGCGTCGCCGGATCACGGCCGCCATCCTGCTCAGGATGGCACGGGCACCGCGCCGCAGCGAGTGCAGCAGAGCCCGGCCACGGCCCCTGGGGCTGTGCGGGGCCGCTGCCCGGCTCTCTGCTGCTGCCGCCTGCGCACCAGAGGCAGCAGAAGCCGCCATCTTTGCCACCCCTCGTGCCTCGGCAGTGGGACGCTCAGGGTGCTCCTCGTCCTCAGCAGCTCCGGCCAGGGCAGCAGCTGCTGGCTGTGTGTCCACGGGAGCTGCCAGGGCACGAGATGTGCCGGGCAGGTCGGCGTCTCCCTCCTCCTCCAGCGGCGAGCCGGGCTCCACCAGCAGCTGCGGGTAGCGGGGGTTGACCCAGATGGTGTGGATCGTGATGACAGTCCACTTCTCCTCCTCCGGCTCTTCGATGTTCTCGTCTTCCTCTTCGGCAGCGGATTCATCTTCGTTCTGGGGACAAAGCCCTAAGAGTCCTGTGGCATTGCAAGGCTCCAGGGCTTTTGGTTCATAAAGGCAGGACATGTAGACGCTCTCTTCCCCGCTGCTGCCGCCGCCGCCTTGGGCCTCCGTGGACCGCTCCCCCTCCTCGCTCCGCAGCTCTGCCAGGAGTATCCTCGCTGCTGCCCTTGCCCACTGCCTGCGAGCTTCCACCTGGCTTGGAAAGGGGCTGGGGGGTAAGTCGCCCAGAATCGTTTCTGAACTGCAGGCCTCCGCCCCGCTCTGAGGGGCTCTGCTGGGCAGAGCTGGGGCTTGGCCCGTGCCTGCGCACGGCAGAAGGCTGCCGTGCTCTGCCCAGGCCTCGCGAGGCCTCGCAGGGGGCCTCTCTTCTGCAGTTCTCCAGCTCTCGTCTTGGTCCTCTTCCCCCTGGGCCAGCTCCTCGAGGCTGTCCACTTCCCCGTCTGGCTCCGGGCTGAAGCACCCTTTCTCCTCACTCTCCGGTGTTGCCACGACTGCCCCCACTGCTGCCCCTGCGCCCTGCCCACCGAGAACTTGCAGCGGGCTGGGCGAGGGGCTGGGAGGCCAGCAGGGGCTGTGCGGGGCAGCTGCCCGCCTCTCTGCCCCTGCTGCGGGGGCCGTCGCTGCCGTGCCTGCCCCCGTGCCCTGGTGCAGGTCCCGCTGTGTCGCCGGCTGGCGGCCGCGTCGCCGGATCACGGCCGCCATCCTGCTCAGGATGGCACGGGCACCGCGCCGCAGCGAGTGCAGCAGAGCCCGGCCACGGCCCCTGGGGCTGTGCGGGGCCGCTGCCCGGCTCTCTGCTGCTGCCGTCTGCTCGACAGAGGCGGCACAGGAGTCACGGTGCTCCTCAGCCTCCTGAGGTGCTGCCCGTGACTCGCAGTCGGACATCTGTACAGAGGACGAGAAGGATGAGGACGAGGTGGCCTCTGGGCTGGAAACGGCCCCCCCGGCACAGCAGCTCCCTCTGTGCCCGCAAGCCCGGCCCCAGGCCTGAGGCAGCTGCGTGCCGCCCCATCCCTCACCTTCTGCCTCCTCCAAAACATCAGCCACGTCTTCGTGGGCTGCACGTCGGTGCTCGTCTCCTTGTCCGTGGACATCTTGGAGTCGCTCCGACGCTGTGCTATCCCAGAAGGTGCTGTCTCCTGACGGAGCGGAGCTGCTCTCCCGGGAGTGGGCACCCCCGGACTGTTTGCGCCCTTTTATACCCCCCTGGGCGGGGCACGGCCCCAGGCGTCACAAAGGGCTCGGGGCCCGAGCGGCCCCCACGTCACAAAGGGCGACGGCCGGGCTGAGGTCCCTAGTGTCCCAAAGGGCTCTCTGGGTACAGTTAAGACATCCATCGTTTCCCCCTTTATAATGCAGAGTAAAACACCGTTCAGGAGGCAAAGGAAAAACATCCGGACATGAGCTGTTGGAATACAATTTCCAAAACAGCTGAGGCGTTCACATCGATCCAAGTGAAACCGGGAAATGACAAGAGCAAAGAATGGTGAACATTCCAGTGGCTGAGGGTAGGCTCAGATGGGCTACTGGGAAGGAGCCGTTCCCTGTGAGGGTGGTGAGGCCCTGGCACAGGCTGCTGTGAGAGAAGCTGTGGCTGCCCCTGGATTACTGGAAGTGTCCAAGGCCGGGTTGGACAGGGCTTGGAGCAGCCCGGGATAGTGGAAGGTGTCCCTGCCCATTGTAGGGCGTGGCACCAGGTGGGCTTTAAGGTCCCTCCCAAGGCAAAGCATTCCACCATTCCACGATTCTCTGCTTCTGCAAACTCCTGTGAACCCTTTAACCTTAGTGTGGAGAAGTCCAGTCCGTCCTGCTTAGAGATCCAAAGGATAACATTTGACACATTTATGGAGGTTAGGATTTTGTCACAGCCATGGAACAGAAGGCGATTCCTCCAAGACGAAATACTGGGGGTCTTGTAGGGCTGGATGGAAAACAGAAAGGCCCGTGAGAGGGAAAATGTCGACGTTTGAAATGAGTGCGGACTGCAGTACTTGAGAGAATTAAACTTGTACAGAAAAGATCACTGAAATCACTCCGGAGCCATCCTTCTGTTCTTTCCAGGTAACTTTGAGGCCTAGAACGTGTAGCTAGAGCAAGAAGACAGGGAGCATTTCCCAGGAGAGAAAAAACTATAAAGTAAATTGATATTTGGCTCTTAGTGCATCTACTTTATCTAAATAGACAGATCAAGAGAAGTACTTGAAAGCAAACTGACCAAGGCAACTTGGTATTTTATAAAGACACGCACATTTAAGAGGGGAACAACAACAGTATTTGCTTCTCTGAACATTAAACAGGTTGCAGAGAGTAACGCGTGGGGATTTTTTTTTTTCCTCTGGGATTTAATAGTCAGTGCCCACCTCTCTGCACTCTTTGGCTGCAGTCAATGACAGCGGAGAGTTTTATTTGGAAACATAATAGCAGTGTGAGTTTTGTTTGGAAATATTTAGAAAGCTCCAGGAGTACTCAGCAGCTTTTCATCAGAGACCTCCTGCAGACCCTTCGAGGCCATACTTTAGGAGAAATCCTCCTCCTGTTCCTGCCCATGCAGCCCATGCCATTGCTGGTGATTTCCAGGTGTTCTAAACAGGAAAAGTCCTGTTCCAAGGCACCCCCTCAGCACAGGCTTCCCAGCACAAGCCCCAGGGAAGGGATCGTGCGAAGAAAGGACAGTTCTCCAGTCCCAGCGCCTTCCCCTCCCCGCCTGCGCCCGAGGTAGCCTATATGGAAAGCACCAGCTGGTGATGAGGACTCAAGGTCCGCAACAGGTGCATTTCGGGCCGTTTTATCTCGGACCAACCTTCCTCCCGTCTTGGAGACCAAACAGCCATGGAGGGCTGGAGCATTTCAGCGTCTCTTTGGTTTAGTTGAATTCAAAAGGTTTCCTTTCTAAAGCGATTAGAAGTAAAAGACTGAAAACCCTTGAAAGTGTGCCTTTTCCTTGTGGCATCTTTTCTCTAAGAATACCCAAACTGATTCTTCTCATAAAAGGTACAAGCGGCTGAAATGCTCTGAATTGCAGGGAGGTCTTGGCTGAAGCTGGTTTTAGAGGTGACTGCGGTCAGGATCCCCTTAGGGCCAGCTCTGAAGTAATATGACCTGGTACTGTAAGCTTGGCTTAACAGAGGCACTGGCTGAAGGACTCAGTCTTCACATGCTTGTGACTATTTCACCTCCCTGCCTGCTGCTTTTATGGGCACAGGTGCATTTAGAGGGGCTGGAGGCAAAGCACACCGGGCAAATTCCTGTTGCCATTCCCACCTTCCTGCAGGACGCTGCAAGAACAAGTGGTTGTTTCTGTTACAAAGTGGTTTTCATGGGCTGGACTCCCTGGACTTGGATTATAGGGAGAAATGTGGAGGTCCACAGCCCCTGGACGTGAAGGAACAAAGACAAACGAAACCAAGGCCTCCCACGGCCCGCCCTCTCCTCAGGCTCCTCCGTTCCCGCCTCCTGCCCTGAGGGCCGTGGCGGGGCGGGACGGCGTCCTGTGGGCAGCGCCTGGATCGTCCGGGCAGCGCCTGGATCCTGCGGGCAGGTCCTGGATCCTGCGGGCAGGTCTTGGACCCTCCGGGCAGTGCCTGGATCCTCCGGGTAATGCCAGGAGTATGCGGGCAGGCTTTATCTTCCTCTGAAACACCCACCATACCCTCGTTTGGAACATGGTGATTTCTCAAATCTATATGACTGATGAGTGTTAAAACAGGAATGGAATTTGCTTTCCTATATTAAGTGGGACTGTGTTATCAGGAGTTGTTAACTGGGTAATATGGTTGAGAAATTAAGTATTACAGGCTAATTGTTCCTCTTGTAGTCGTCTGGCTGTTGTTCATGTAATGTCCTTTTTTCTGTAACCCCCTTGTTTATTTTAAATACCTTTGTTATAGTGGTTAAAGTTCCATTATCATAAATTAGCCAAGAAATGTTTTAAATGTTAATATAGGAAGATAGGGAGAAAATGGCCGACGATGGCCAAGGAGGAGTTTTCCAGAAAATTCCCTATAGAATGCCAATCAGGATACCAGTCAAAATGAGATCCATCCTGATCCCACAATTGATCATGCTGTAAGTGGGTGGACCCAGGTCGGACCTGCCCTGGAGGGGCGGCGGCAAGGGTGGGCCGAGAACCTCAGGTCCTTGATTGGTTAAATGTATCCATGCTCCTAGACAGACATTTGGGAGGATATAAAGGTGATTGCACAAGCCCTGTGGGGGTGCCTCTGGCCACCCCTCATGTTAGCTAAGCACGGCCGGTCGCTATTTTGGGTTCCTAATTGTTCTCTATTATATTTTTTAATAAATTCCAGTGTTTTTAATTTTGATTGGCTTCTGCATTTTTATCAGTGAGTAACCTCATAAAGGCATGTGATTGTCAAAAGTTAAAATTCCTGCAGGAGGAGATGAATGGCAAAAGCATTGTCCACCTTCCCTCAGCCCAGGCCAGGGCTGATAGCATCCACAGCATGGGGGTAGCTGATGTCCCCTTCCTGAGGGAAAGTTTCTCTTCAATTCCTCATACTTAAGTCAGAATAAAGGGTGGAGAGAAATAGGACATAAAGGCTACATGTTTACCTCACCTGGATAAGCTCACTGCTGTCTACACATGGTGGAAATATCCCCAAGTACGGGACTTTATGATTGCTTTTAAAAGCTGAGGCCTCAGCACGTGGCCCTGCTTGAGATGAAATTGTTCCCTGGATCCACCAGTAATGCCACCAAACATGAGAATATCAATCAGGGAGCACAGGTACAAATGCGAATCTGCCCTGGATTTGCCAGCTCTGGTTGGCTGTGCTCAGTCCTTGAAAATCAAGGTAGGGAGTTGCCAAAAGCTCATCAAGAAGTGGATGGATTTTTGCCTGCACTAATAAAGTGGCTGCTCTGCTCAGATGTTCTTAAAGGACTGTGACTTTAAAATACAGTGTAGAAATATTTTCACTTTTTCAGTAGGCTTGGGCTGCCTTCCATTTCTTGGGAAGTTTAATGTAGATTCCCTCAAAGAACAAGGGGTTTTTTTAGGGAAAATACTTGGTTTTTACAAAAATAGAAGAGCCTCAGAGACTCTGGAATCCCTTGGGTGATCCAAAGTTCAAGTTGTTCATCCCTTTTGGCCCAGAGAAAGGACTGTCATGAAATTTAATCTCTGACACGCAAACTCACTGCTACCAGTAAGGAAGTCCCTGAAGACTTTTCATTAGGGGACAATGTGCTAATTTGAGATACTTCAGAACACAAAGATAGATGATTCCAAAGCTCTGCATTATCCAATTCTATGCTCCTGAAATAAAGGTGTTAAAAAAGAGAAAAATGTTCATTGTGTTAGGGCTTGAAGTCGTGTCTAAGGCCATGCCATCTTTGGTCCGCTGTTGTGCACCTCGACAAGATAAGGAAGATAAGTCAATGAAGAAAGCCTTCTTGTCCAACTGATGGAAATCTGACCCTTGAGAGAAACAACGTATTGGTCAATGGATGGGAACTTAACCTGTGAAAGAGGAACAACACACACTGGAGCTGTTGTCAGCATGGAGGGGGTATCATGAGCCCTTGTGGCTCCATCTCACTCTCTGGCCAAGCGTGAGATGCTGTCGTAAATGGAAAAATTCCAGTGCAGAGGAGGAGATCTAAGGTGTGGTTCTGGGGAGGAAGGGGAAAGAAGGACAAGATGCCCACCATTTCCATCCAGGGAATGATCTGAAGGTGCCCTGCCTGCCTGCCCCTCCCGCCTGAGCACCATGCTCCGTCTCCATCTCCTGCTCAGCCCTTCAGGCCTGGGGCGGGGCTTTGCCTGGCCATGGGAGGGGCGATTGACAAGGGGGCTGAGCAGGTGGCTTCCTCCCCTCCACTTGCTTTCCCTTCACTGCTCTGGCCTCACCTAGCTCTTCCTTGACTTGCCCACAATTGCCTGCACTTGGTTTGCATTGCCTGCATGGAAGGCAAGGTAAAGAGCGGTAGGCAGGGCAGAGCAAAGCCAGGAAGCTGTCGGTAGGGCGAGGAAAACAGATGTAGGCAAGGGAAGCAAAGCAAGCATAGGCTAGGAAAAACTAGGCAAGGTGCTGAAGGCAAAGCAAGGCAAGGCGAAGTGACTTGGACTGCCTTTCCTCAGGAAGCAAAGGACATAGTGCCAGTGTTGGTGGAGCAGATGTTAAGGTACCATGGGGAGGTGTAGTCCAGCAAGACGTTTCTGTCCTGGCCCCTTCTGTGTAGGAGCAATTGTTGGATGTATGCAATACCAGAGGTGGTATGAAACTTTCATTTGGTAAGGTCCTGAACAAGAATGGCAATGCTTTTTCATGGGAAGGAAATCACCTTCAGTGTTGGAGGTGAAGATAAGAAGTTGCCTCGTGGAGGTCAGGGGTGGCAGCAACTCTCTGTCCTGGCATATCTGATGTGCAAGCACTGCCTTAATTTGTACAATTATGGAGTCAGTATCCATCTTTGGGATGTGGTCTCCTGAAAGATTCAATTTGGCATGTGGTTTCCTCTTCTCAGAGGTGGCCTTCTGAAATTCTGGCAGCACACTCAGCTACGCTGAGTCCTGGTGTGCAGCTGATCTAGTGCCCTGGGCAGTAATGCCCAGTAACAGTGTTCTGGCACCTTTGTATGGGATCAGTCCCTGGATGTTTTGTGTTTTGGAGGAGGGGATGCCATTTCTTTTGAGATGGGCTTGTAGTTCCTCTCTTTGGCAAAGAAAGCAAGTTTGGATGCGCACTTCAGGTGCTCTTAGTGAATTTAAAGGCTTTTCCCAACAGGCAGTTCTCTGGGTTAGCGCTGTTGAACTGTCAGTGGGAATACAAATGCCAGGCTTGTTGTCCTGGTAGCTTTAGTGTGTGAGCAGTCCCTGTTGCCATTCTCTTTGGATCCTGACTCTGGGAGACTGAAAGCTTAGGACACTACCTAGAGCTGAGAAGGAAAGTGCTGACAGCAGGGTGCGTGCTGCTAGTTTGAGGGGTGCAGTTGAAGTTGTCGGCAGCAAGAGCTTTCTCAGCTGCCACTTTTGTGAGCTCTGTTTTTGCCAGATGGTTTCAAGTTGGTGGCTGAACTCTGTGAGAAAGAAAAGATTTGTTACAGCAAAGGAGTTCGTGTTGCCGTTTTGAGTGTGGTGTAAAGAAGAGTTTGCACTTGGAAGGAGAAGATCAACAAAATCTTTTTGTCCTAACACGGTTGATTTGAGAGCAGGGACATTTCCAACTTCGCTCTGCCCTTGGGGTGGTTTTGAGTTGGACTCGGTGCGTTTCCCTCTTTCGCAAGCTGGCAGCGGCATCGTGTCGTTGTTTCAATGAGCGCTGACAGGGCCCAGGAAAAAGCCAAGTGCTTTTCTGGCGCAGCCTCACTTGCTGCAGTGTGGGAGCAGTTCGCGGAAGAGCTCTGCTGTGCATCCTGCCTCTTGGAGACTGACAGAATGTGATCCTGCATCTAGCGGTGAAAGAACAGGCATCTTTTCATTGTTGGCTGTGCAGTTTATAGGCTGCAAAAGAAAAGGCAAGTCTAGCACGGCCTCTTTCTTTCAGAAGCTTTTCTGTGCAATCAGATGCTCAACATGTAACTCGCACCCTATGAAATGCATCAAACACCCTGGAGATATGCACTTTCTCTGAAGCTCTATGTACCATCCTACCCTCCAACTCTCGCAGATCCCAAACCCCCTTGAAAACATCCAGCAGCTGCTCTAAAAGAAAAAGTCCTAAAACAAAAAGACGGTGCTGGCCTTCATCTTTCCTTTGCAGTCTCTAAACTAGATGAAACACACTAGTGATCCACACATTCTCTCAAAGTGGTGGAGTCCATGGCTAAAGAGAAGTGTTTCCAGCTGCAGTTCAGACTGAGAGATGTGACAGGAGAGAAAGCATTTGTTGACCTTCCCTCTTCCCTGTGAAACCTGATCTGCCCTATGTCACTGCAGATGTCACTTTAGTATGAGGTACAACTGTCTTGGAGGCTCAGTTCCTCAGCCACTGGCTACAGATGTACACTATGGACAAGAAGCAATCAGCATGGAAGGAGGAACAAAGCAGCAGAGCCTTGCACGAGGTCTAGGAGGAACAGTCGCCATCGTGGCCTGCGGTGCTCCCATTCTCTCCTTCGCATGCATTTTATCTGCTTTTGTTTTTTTTCCTGATGCGCTCGTGTTCCGCTGCTCAAACTTCCCAGCCCACGAGTTACGTTTCTTTGGCTCCCCTACCGACACAGCCTGTCAACACATGAACTACCTCCCTCCCAGCCAGACGAGCTGTAAGACCAAACTGCAACCCGTGTGTAACTTAAATCAGTCAGGAGAGACCACCTTGACCTATAGGTACCCCTTGGGCAGGCAGATCCCATAGGGAGCCCGAGGTTCCATCTCCAGCAGGGAGCTGAATGCAATGGATGGATTCTGGCATCTGGGGGCCAAATGAACCAGCCCAGATTCGCATTCCCTGCTGCTGACTCGGGGCAGCTACAATGGCAAATGGAAAGAGTGGAGGGCAAACAGATGTTCCAGCTGAGGAGCAACAGATGTTCCAGCTGAGGAACAAACAGATGTTCCAGCTGAGGGCCCTTCAACAAAGCAATTTTATTATAGAGTGCATGAGTGCATTGCAATGCGGGTGCAGTAACATTCTGCCATATCTTTCTCTTGCAGGCCATGAAGCCATCCAACCACACCACTATCCAGAGCATTGTGAGAGCTGTTGGAGTAGTCCCCGGCATTCCTGAGCCTTGCTGTGTTCCTGACAAAATGTCTTCTCTCAGTATCTTATTGTTTGACAAAAACAAAAATGTGGTTCTGAAAGTGTACCTCAACATGACAGTGGAGTCCTGTGCGTGCAGGTAACACCTTGTGGGGCCTTTTGGCAATGCCAGGGCGATCACTTGCTGTTTGGGAAGGGGAGTGGACAGGGGTCTCATCATACCTACTTTATGTTTGCACTGCCAATGCATTTCCTTTGGACAAAAAAGAGAAAATGTAAAGAAATCCAAGCAATGAGAATGGAAATGGAATGGATTCCAAACAGCAATTCCAAGGAAAGTGAATATGAACTTCATCTGTGATTTTGACTGAGACACAAGCCTTGGGAATGGAACCTGACTGTACCTGTTGAAATCGAGAGGTGAAAGAAGAATCTGAAGATTTTTGAGACTGCCCGAAGGACATAGTCATCTATTTTTGTACAAGATTTTGGAAGCAGCATAAGCTGTTGTCCCGGTTTGGGCCAAATTCAAGGAAAATGTCCGAAAGGGATGGCTCCTCAAAGGAAGGCAGGGTATAGCCGCCCCTCCCCCACCAGGTTTGGGAAAGAAAATATTCCTCAGAGGAATGTGAAAAGGAAAAAAAAGAACTATTTATTTAACAAACAAACAGTGTCGCCCTGCAGTTTGCAGTTCTGCAGTGTTTTTCAGTTTTGTGAATAGTTTCTCATGCACTCTCTATAAACATGGCCATGCTGTATTATCTATTCTCTCATGTTTACTTAACTGTTCTTCATGTTTTGGTTATTGTCCTTGATGTTTGCATTCCTTTAGTATGTGATAGACATAAGTTTTGACCAATGATATTCAGAGGAGGAGCATTACATCCTCCAATCCATAGTAGTTTCTACGAACATATAAATAAAGATGGAGGGCAGAGGTCAGCCCCCTTTTTCCTGGCCTCTCCTCACCCTTACAGGTTTCTATCTCCGTCTCCGCGTCCTTAGTTCGTGTCCGAGAGCGACACACACAGGAAAATAACAATAATGCTAAATAATGAAATCTCTCTCACTGTGGAGAGAAAACCTGAAAGATTTCAGAGTCCTCCCGTGGGGGTGGTCTCTCTCCTCTTCCTTGGAGCTGGGTCGGCGCAGCAGCCCCCCTCCAGGCCGGGGGAAGGTCCCCCGGTGGAGTTCAGACGCTGTGGTGGTTTGGACAAGTCCAAAGGAGAAGGAGACAAAACCAAAGTCCCAGAAAACAAAGTTTAACTCTCCGTCTCTCTCCGAAGAAAAAAGAGCTGGAGAAAGCAGGAAGGGTGCTCTTCTCCCACAGCAGCCAAACGCAGAGGACTAGCGACCTTGAGACACAGACTGCTTTGAAAAGTTCATCTGGCCTCTTTCTCTCTCCTCTCCCGGGCTCAGTTTAAAGGCACAGGAATCATGTCTGGGCATAGAGCGATGGTAGGGGATACACATCATAAAGTCACCCCAAGACAGCTGTTAATTCTTATCTCTGTTCTTATGGTGACTAATGGCGGGGGTAGACTAGAAGTGTAATAGTCTTCATTTTAAAGCTAAGTTTCTTGCCTTAGGTTATAGAGTAGTACAGCAAGGAGGCAAAACAAATCTGACATCGTAAAAGCTGTAGATAACCCTACCTGAACATGCACCTCCTTGGTACAACGTTACCCACCTTGCGTGTGAGTTCCTTTTCACTGACATGTTCTCTGTAATTCAGCTCATTGGAGCTCGGTGCCCCTGGGCAGGAGAGCTCAAAACAGGACTGCTGAGTGGGAAACTCTGATTTCTCAAAGGCTCAGTCGTTTCTTTCAAGGAAAACTTTTCCTGCTATGGAAATTCAGCAGGCCAGGGGCATGAAAATATCACACTCAGTGTTCGAGTGACTTGTTCACCACATATTCTGGAGCATACTTGCAAATAATCTGTGGGTTGTCTACCTGCAAGGATGTTGTAGCCAGGCTGTGGAGTGGCCTCTTCTCCCAGGTAACAAGCGACAGGACCAGAGGTCATAGCCTCAAGCTGCACCAGGGGAGGTTCAGGCGGGACATTAGGAACAATTTCTTCATGGAAAGTATGGTCAGGCAGTGGAAGGGGCTGCACAGGGAGGTGGTGGAGTCACCCTCCATGGAGCTGTTCAGAAAAGGACTGGACAGGGCACTCAATTCTCTGATTTAGTTGGCAAGGTGGTGATTGGTTCTTCTGTACTCTGGAGGCCCTGAACTCATCATCAGCAGAGTGTCACTCCCAGGGTAGGGCTGGTCCCAAAGATTGGCACCCTCGACTGAGGACAGGCTTCTGAGTTTGCAGGAGACCGATGGGTTGTTTAGTGGCTCCTTTTTCCTTGTAAAACCAGCATTTTAAAATGATTTCTGGTGAAAGATTTATCTGTGTACAGACTGTCAATTAAAAAAAAAATGAAAATCACCCCCAGAAAAGTTATTTTGTATATGGAAAGAAACTTTTACAGATGCTTCTAATTTATTTTATATCTGTGGCCCTCCTAAGGTATCTTTCTTTATCTCAGCACTCTTTAAAACATGCAGTTTTCTCTGTCAGTGCAAAGATGAAGTGCCAGGACTGTAGTGGAGCTCCAAAGGACAGGTGCAACCACAGTGTGAAGGGCATGTTTCACCACTGATGGATAAGCTTCTCTGATCTGTTTTGTGTTCCTTCAGTAATACGGACTTTCTGCTTTCTGGAGAAATTTAAAATAAAATCACTTTTTAAAATGAAAATCCATGTTTTCTTGTGTGGCATTCACGTTTCCAAGAACATTAAAGTTTTCCCTGTGTTCATCACTCTGGAACCAGTCCAGTGCTCATTCCTGAGGCCACTTTGCAAAGGTTATTTGGAAAGGACGAAGGTGCATGGGGGGTTCTGGGGCCCGGGTGCTGTGGATTCAGTTTGAGCTGGGCAGGTATAGCAGGGGGAAGGTACCGCGGTTACAGGACTGGCCCAAGGCCCGAGGGGGTCGGTGGGCAGGGACACATCCTCTGGCATTATGGTACGGCATTATGTGCCACAGCAGGAGCCCTCTTGCCTAGAAGTGTCTCCAGGGGAGCAGCAGCTGCAGGAGTGGGCGGGGCTGGGGGGTAAAGGCAGCTGCTTGGCGAGTCTGTGAGTCCCATGGAGGTACCGCCGTGCCCGCAGCCCCACGGGCCGATCTCCCCGCAGCAGCGCCCTGGGACGGGAGGAGGTGCCTCAACGCCGCGTGCCGCCCTTGGTCACGTGGTAATTGAGGGCGAGACGGAAACAGCGGTAAGCATGCGCAGTGCTGTGGAAAGGGCAGCGCATGCGCAGTGACTCCCGATCGCGTCCTGTGGGGTTTAAGGGCGGGATGGAGACGGCGGTGCTGTGCGTGCGCACTGGCCTTACATGATTGGTGCGGTTGCTCCGTGGGGGCCCTCCGGCTGTGCCGGCCCGGCCGTGCGGGGCTGCGACGGTGCCCGGGAGCAGCTTGGAAGCACCAGGCGCGGTTCCCGGCTGCGGCAGTGGCGGGCCAGCGCTGCGGTGACAATAGAGGAGGGCGGCGGTTGCTGTGGCTGCAGCGAGGTTGAAGGTGAGCGGAGAACGGCGACGCGGCGGATCCTGGGAAAAGACCCGAGAGGGGCGGCCCCACAGCACAGCTGGGCGGGAGCGAGCGGCGGGGGCTGTGCGGTGCGAAGGCTGTCCCGGCGTGGGCACGGAGCCGAGGAGGAGCTGCGGAGCTGGGGCCGGGGCTTGCGGGCGGCACGCCGGGGCCCCCCGACAGAGCCTTTCCTGGGAAACAAAACCTGGAGTTTCTCCCACCTCGGCCCCGTGCCAAGGGGCAGCGCAGCAGAGGGGAGCAGCACCTGAGCGGGTGCGGCAGTGTAGGGGCGCAGGGAAGAGGCGGCTGGGGCTGGAGGAAGAGCTTGTAGGTTTCTTACATTTAAATGAACGTGCAAAGCAGGGAGAGGGGTGGGATGGAAGCACTGCGGGTGCTCGGGCCGGTGAGACAGGACTCAGGGGAGAGAGTCGCTTTCCTGAGCTCCTGAAGTTCCACTTGCCTATTTCAGGAGCAGTCGTGAGAAGTTTCACGCTTGGAGTTGGGCTCCAAAATGAAGGAACCTGAAACTACTTCTGATAAATCTGTAAGTATGAGAGGCCGTTTGAAGCTCGCTGCTGTAAGCAGCCAGTAACTCCCATGGATATTTTAACTACTAAAAATGTCAACTTTATTTCCTCTGCGCACAAACCACTTGGCTTTCCCACGCAGGATTCACTGAGGCTGTGAATTTCAATCCAGAGCATCTTCAGGCTCCTGGAGCTCAGGACTGTGGCATTTGGTGTGCAGGAAGCATCCCAGGGTGCCTGACTTGGGTTTGGATGTGCATATCCACAGCTCCTCAGAGTGGGAAAAGGCCAAGAGGCTGGTGGGAAGGGCTTTCTCCTGGGCATGGGCATCCTCAAGACACCTCAAGGTTGGTTTGTAAATGTTTGTTATCTTTGGTTTCGCAGCCCAGGGCTGAGCTGGAGAAAAGGCGGAGAGAGTGGCAAGTGGGAGTCCTATGATTCGATCCGCCCTTGGACTGCAATTCCTCCTGGTGGGTCTGTGCTGCCTGAAGTCCAAGGGAAGGAGATGTTGGGGTACCCGTTTGTTCCCCCGTTGAGCTTGGAAGAGGTGCTGAGCATGAAATTCCAAGGAAGCTGCGCTTGCTGGAGCGACCGGAGCGAGAAGCGGTGGCAGCTGCTGGCCGTGGGCTGGTTTCCCACCTTCACTTTGGTTCCCTGGTGCTCTGGGTAAGCCCACGGCACCTTTGCTTTTCCAAGTGCTTTGCTGAAGGGTTTCTGAATGGGGCAGTGAGCTTTTCTGTACTTCCCATTTATGCCCAGGAGTTGTTTCAGGATGTGAAATGTGTCTGGTTATCTGGATGGATTCAAAAGTCCCAGTGCCAGGTTAATTGCAGTGAAAAAAGGGAAAAGAAGCCAAGAGCCTGGACTGGGCTGCCCCAGGCCCCTGCCAGGCACGGGGTGGGGGTCGTTGCTCGGTGTTTATTCTCCGGTCCTGCGTGCTCAGGCCTCACTCTGAACTGCTCAGCCATAAATGCCATTGCAGGAAGAGCAGAAAATCCCACAGTTCCCGCAGATAGTTTGTCTGCGCTGACTTTGTGCTGCAGCCTGAGCTGTGTCCTAAATGTTAGGTTTGAATTAATGAGAGCAGAGCAGGGAATGGACAAATCAGCTCCAGTAGGGTTAGGAGTGTCTGTTTCTATTTCCGGGAGGCTGAACCCACCAGGGAACCCAAAGCCCGTGCCCATAATGAACAGTAGTAATTGTATCTTGTTTTCCTCTCAAGGTCTCTGCTGAGTGTGGGACAAGAACTGGAACAAAAATTGTTGGGGCCCTGGCAGAGAGAGGGAAGCAGCAAACAGTGTTGGGGGAGTTGCTGCGAGTGCCCATCAGTGAGAGTCTCGTTTAGTGCTGTCCCTTTGTTCCCCGGGGAGGCACTCGCGGTGCGTTGGGGCTGCAGCACATCAGTGCCTGGCTGGGTGCGGGCGTTTGTCCCTTGCCAGCCCCAGCAGTTGAGAGCTGCCCCTGCCCTGCTGCTGGCAGAGGAGGCGTCGCCCCTGGTGTGGTCCGAGACTCCTGGTCTGAGAAAAGAGAGAGAAGAGAAGGAAGGATGAGAACCTAATGAACATGGAAGGCAAAGGGATCAAGAACCAATAGGCAGCCAAATAGTAAGAACTGTGTAACTTGGGACCAAGGAACATTGAACCAATGAATTTCTCTGGGTTTTGACTGCATAAGTCTGTGCAGCTCTCTTTGTCTCTGAAAAAGCCAGTGAGCATCATGTGTGATGGGATGATTTTCTCTGCACAACCCAGCCAAGGTGTGGATTAAATGATTTCTGTTGCGCATCCTGACCAGAATAAAGTAATGCCCTGATTCTCTAATGCTAAAAAAATGTTGTTGGAGAGTTTTTGTTTTTCCCACGATTTCAGTGACACAAACTGCATTGTATCTCAGATGCAGCTTTTTTGCACGCTTTGTTGTTCAGAAGATCAAATCCAGATTTCCAGGGGTCTAAATCAGCACAACTCCCCAGCAGCCAGTGCTGACATAAAGCAGGTAACAGGGAGGAGAGGTGGGAAAAATGTTCCCCAACAGTTTTGAAGTTGAAGCAGGCAGCAGAGTTCTATGATATGGATGTCCACATGTTCTTTTAAGAAATAAATACTAATCTTTATTCAATGAATGCTGCTTAATCCCTCTCCCTGTTGTGTCCTAATTTTTGTCTCTCTCTGTCTCCCTCCCTGCCTGCATCTTTCTCTTTCCTTCTTCCTTCCTCTCCTTTTTCCTTTGTCCTGCGGTGTGACTGTGTTTCTTTGTCCCTCTCACTATCCTTTTGCCTGTACCTGCCTGCATCTGCTGCTCCGTCCTTCTCCCTCACGGAACCCTTCTCCTGATAGCTCTCTGTCCTGCTGCCTATCCCTCTCTTTGTCTGTCCCTCTGCTGCGCCTTGCCTGTCTTCCCCCCATGCCCCCGTGCTGTGGTCATTTCCTCTCTCGGTCCCTGTTTCCCTCTTTGTCTCTGTGTCCCTCTGTCTTTCCTGTGTGGTTACCTCTCTGTCTTTTTCTCTGTCCCTCTCTGTGCCTCACTGCTGTTCCTTTTTATTCTCTGTGGCTCTGTTGTGCTCCCTGCGCCGTTGTTTCTCACTGGAGTTTCTCCCCTGTCCCTATTCTTTTCTAATCCCTCTCTGTCGTGCTGCCCATCCCAGGTAGTTTTTTTTTTCAATTTCTTCCTGCACCCTGTTCTTCCTTTTCTTCCTGTGTCCCCTCTGCTCCCACTCCTCCCTCTTTCTGCCTCTCCTGGTCTCTTCCTGGTGCTCCCATCGCAGTGTTCGATGGGTCCATGAGCGCAGATTGGGATTCCAGAGCTCCTCCAGCCTCGCGGTGGGCGGCAGCAATGTGGTGGGGAAGGGATGAGGCAGCTCCTGCCCCCGCCCTGAGCACAGGAATGGAGTGGAGCCTGGGCTTGAGCTGCGGCACCGGCACAGGACACGCTGCCCCCACGCTGCGGAGCGGCCACCAGCCTGCGACAGCACAGCCTGGGGAGGAATTTGAAGCCTTCTGGGGGCTGCCTCCCTTTATTGTGCCAGCAGAGCCCCTTTTTGGGGGGACGTACGCGTGGAAATGGATCAATTAAAGCGACGCGCTGCTGTCCTGGGCCGTCTGACTCGTTTCGTGGCTTCTTCGGGGGTGAGGAAAAAAGGCTGTGGATGGGGGTGGAGACTCAGGGGCTCCGATGTCATTGGGGGCACCCTGATATCCCTGGGAGAGCCACTATGCAGTGGAGGAGCATGTGAGTGGGGAATGAGGGATGTCGTGCTGGGTGCCCTCCCCCAGAGGGAGCCGAAAATGCCAGAAAATTCACAGGGAGGGGGGTGTGTGTAGAATACTAAAACCTGTCCAGGTTTTCATTTTTATATCTGTTGACAAATGATACTAATTGATGTAGAAATAAATTTCAAAAGAAACCCTCTCTATCTACTATCTTCTATCCAGGAAAGTGGGAATAGAGATCTGTAGGTTTTTTGAAAATAATGACCTGGCGTTTTTATATAGGAAGGAAACAAGCAAGTGCCTGAAAACATAAGGAAAGACGATCGGGTTGAAGGAAATGAGAAGCGCTCGAAAGCAACTTTTCCCTCCGTTCTCTCCCTTGCCCCAAAGCGCGTCGCTGCCGCCTTGTGGCGAGAGAGCGGCACTGCAGGGCCCCGCCCCCTCCCCGCTGCGCCCCGCTGGGTGCCGCGGGACAGCGGCGGCGGCCTCGGTGGCTGTCGAGCGTGGGAAGGGCGAGGAGCGGCGGGAGCGAGCGGGGCTGTGTCCGTAAACGGAGGGGAGGGCTGAAGGCCGGTTAGGGGCGCAAAGGGACGCGGCCGTGCTTGAGCGGGGCCACGGCGAGAAAAGGAGCGGGCG
>VZTH01009150.1:365025-440221 GCA_013397815.1 Aleadryas rufinucha | reverse complement strand
GGACGGGCGCGGGGGGATTGTCGCCGGCGAGACCGGCGCCATCTTAGGTCGGAGCGCGGCCTGGCGTCCCCGAGCGGGGCCCCCGCGCTGTGAGGACTCCCGCGAGCCACCCGCGGGCCCCGCTGGCACCGGACGGTTCTGCCCTCGAGGGCGGCCCGGGCAAGGCTCTCTCCTCCCGCCGTTGGCCGCGTGGGGCCCTCCATGGGCCCCGGGCATTAACAGCAAGAGCGGTGCTGGCGGCGCGGCTCGGCTCGGCCTCCTCTCCGCCTGCCGCGGTTCTGCCGTGCGGGCCTCGCCCAAACCCGAGCCCGCAGCCCGAGCCCGGTGCCGGCGGTCACCCGGCGTGGGGGGCGGGACGTGGGGCGGTCAGGCTGGAGCGGCAGCTGCTCGGCTGCCGTCGGGACTCCGCTGCTCCCACGGCCTGGCACCACCGCGGCTCGGCGGCGTGAGCTGCTGGCGGGCTGGCACCGCCGATATTGCCCTTCCCTAGGCGGAGCTTGTGCCTTCTCATTGCACAGAGGGCAGCGTTGGCTGGTGAGGTTTGTGTTTGAGGGAAGTTGGTTTATGCTTTGGTTTTTTACAATTTGCAGGTGCAGTTTCAGCTTGGTCATTGTTTCTTCGCTACTAAACAAATGCAATTAAAACCCAGTAGTTCCCCGTCCTGGTGGAGCTGTGGATTGCACACTCTCATCAACTAATGTGGTGCATAGTTATGTGCCTGTATGGGACGTTGTCTGAGAAATACAACATGTAGTCCATCGTATGATCTGTGTTGTAAATAAGATAACTTTTCTGGGCATTTGAAATGCAGCTATTAAAGTGGGGGGGAAAATTACTTGAGTAACAGATGATAGCCACACGTGGAGTGGCTGAGGTCACTTGGTCTGTTCAGCCTAGAGAAGAGGAGACTGAGGGGAGACCTTATGGCAGCCCTCGTGAGGGGAAGAGGAGGGGTGGACACTGATCTCTTCTCTGTGGTGACCAATGACAGAACCCAAGGGAATGGTTTGAAGTTGTGTCGGGGAGATTTAGGTTAGATATTGGAAAAAGATTCTTCACCCAGAGAGTGGTTGGGCACTGGAATAGGCTCCTCAGGGAAGTGATTACAGCACCAAAACTGACAGAGTTCAAGAAGAGTTTGGTCAATGCTCTCAGACACATGGTGGGATTATTGGAGATATCATGTGCAGGACTAAGAGTTGGACACTGTGGTCTTTGTGGGTCCCTTCCAACTCAGAATATTCTATGAGTCTATTATGGAAAGGTGACAAGGCTAGTCTGAAAAATTTGTGGTTAATGTAAATGTTCTCACCCTTTAAGATCACTATCAATTTCATATTAGTTATTTGATTTCAAGCCAATCCAAAGAAGTTTTGAGTATTGGAAGGCTCACTTGAGCTTAACAGTGGAACAGATAAATTCCCATTTGAAGTAATAACTTTTTTTTCAATAACTCTTAAGTCTCATTGTGGCTGCATCTGCCGTGATTTTCTATAATGCCAATTTCTGTCCATCCTTACGGTGCTCTTCTACAGATCATTCTGCTGTTTTCACTACAGCTATTGCACTCTTGATACATTTACTAACATTATATCATTTTTTGTGTTTTTGTGTGAGAGCTTTTAAATCCTAACTTAAAAAAAAGAGGTTATAAATACGACTAGCTTTTAATACAGTTAGGTATTTTTGAACCTGACTGCCATGATAAAGATGGCCAAACTAGTGCTTTTAAAACAGTTACTTCATCAGAGGCTTATTGCCTTCATCAGAGGCTTACTACAATCATTTGTGCAATGAGATCTCATTTTTTTCTCTGTCTTGTATCAGGTTTTTAGTTCATCACTTTTCTAGTAACTACAATAGTCTTCCAGGGACTTGTGGTTTTGCAGATTGTTGGTTATTAGTGCCTGCCTGATGAACTTCCATGGCTATGCTTAGTTTTAGATGGGCAGTTGCTTTTAAAGCAATGTCTTGACATAGCCTAATGATATTTTTAAAATGTTCTAAAGGACTTGTTCATGATTTTGATGCTTTCCCTTACAATACTGGTTTCAACACTTTCTTTGAGTCTATGCATCATTGCATTGCAGTTTTGGACCTCTCAGATCCATGGATTTCTTTAAGGAAATGTGTATATAAACATGTATAGATGCTTATACATATTAAAAAATGAGAAAGATAAAGTCTGTTGTCAGTAGGTTTGCTTTTCTTACATTGGTGTCTGCACCTCCACTGGGAAATATTTGAGCAGGGTGGGGGAAGGATTCACTGTTGGTTTTGTCATCGAGAGCAACTGCTAGCAGGATTCCTAGAATACATTTTGTGTGTTAATGTAGTTAAAGAAGCTAAAAATTTGGAAGCTGTTTGTACTCTAAAAATGGATGTAGATGTTTGCTTTGGCAATGAAGACCACTTGCAGGCGCTGTTCCTGCACACCTCTTCTAATTAAATCCATTACCCCTTACTGCAATTTTGATTATTCAGGCTACAGATTTTTGACCTCTCAATTGTGCCAATAAAACTGTTACTGGGCCAGGTTATTTTTAACCTGCCCTGCTTCACACCATAGTTCTGTGCAAAGTTGTGCTGGCACGACTGAGGAAGCAGTGCAGGAGCAGGGCAGGAACTCATTAGGCCAACTTTCTTCCCAGGAAAAAAGAAGTCAGGGAAAGCTTGGCTTCAAATTATAGCATTGAAATAAAAAATATAGGTTAAAAGATGTGAAATTGATCTTGATACTTGCCTTTTAAAAGCTGCTCTGCATTTTGAGTCACCTTCCTGATTCATAAAATGAAGTATCTATAAGAGGTGTCACCAGTTGGTGTCACTTTGTAAAAGCCCATGGCTATGTTATCAAATTACTTTTAACTGTATTTAAGAAAAAAATCAGCTGTGTTACAGTGTAGATGAGGTTATCACATGTATCTTGTTAGGATTCTGCTAACATATAGATTGCTTGTGCCTATTTTGTGTTTTTAATATAAATTGCATTGCATCCTCTGAGCACTTTTTACAATTCATTACTTTTTTCCCACTGAGGTCAAGTAAAACTAAATTCTTAAAATAAAACCACTGCTCATTTATGTTATCTATTCTATAAAAGAAGTCTCTGAAATAGTAATTTATTTTGCCTTAAAGTCTGTTAAACTTTGTGTTATTAAAAAGAAAGAGTGTCCTGCAGAAAAAAAAAAATTATAGAGTTAAGCTTGATTCTCTTTCCAAGACCTGGCATGTGGCCCACATAATCTCTGTCAAGTGGAAATTCACTTCAGAATCTTCCTTTTTTCCCTATACAAGAATTTAGTTTAGTATTCTGTTCTCTTCTTTCCTAGCAGGATGTCTAACTTCAGCACCCTAAAGTGATGGAGGAAGCAAAGGAGTTGAGCTTTGCTACTTTATCTCGAGGCTTAACACGTGCTAACAGCAGCATCCCCATTCTCCTACAAGTGTAGAGGATGATTCTGTCTGCTCCCCTATGATGTTACAGACTAATTATTTCTGCAGTCTTATTAGATTATTGGTACTCTGTAAAGAAATAGCAAAGTTTCTTATTTATTGTTTTGTTCAGAAATACTTTCAAGATTATGTTAAAGAATGTTAAAAGAAGAAAACTTTATTGGCCATCTCTGTTTATTTAAAAAACAAATAAAACCAGTTGTGATAAGAGATGCTGATCTTAATTTGGTGAATTCCAAAAGGTACATATTTTTCTTTACTGTATTTGTACATGACTTTTTTTTACTGCAACAGAAAGTCTACAGGCGTGAGGGAGTCAATCTAATGAGAGCTATGCAAAATTTTTGTGGAGTCTTAATCGATAATGACAATAGTATGCAATGCATTATAGGTGTGGCTTGGGGATTTTGCTGTTGTGGAGTTTTTTTGTTCAAAGTGTTTTTTGTGGGTAGTTTGCTTGTAGTTGTTGATGTTGTTTTGTGGGTTTTTGGGAATTTGGTGTAGGTTTTGTTGGGGTTTAAAGAAAACGTGACTGTATGAGAAGCCCTGGCAAAATCTTGGAAAATTTGGGAGGCTTTGGTAGGTTGTGAGTTAGGGTGGGGTTTTGTTTTGTTGATGTTGGGGTTTTTAAGATGGAAAGAGAATAAAGCTGTAATTAGTGTTTCACTAACTCAGTTGTGCCAGGTAAATTATGTACTTTGCAGGAGGCCCTTCACATTTCTTGTGAATCACTTACCAGTAATAGGAGAATTTTTTAAAAGATACCTTTCACTGTGGCTTCCACTGAGGCTTCCTCTGATAGTTACTGGTTTTTTATACAAAAATAGCTTAAATTCTGTGGAGGCTATCTTTGGTCTTTTTAATAGCAAAGATGAGCATTCAAGTAATTGTCAGAATGGTGATGTGGCATCAATCTTTGAAGATCTCCTGTATCAGATCATGCCTGATCTATAAAGAGCAGGGAGGGAGGGAGACCAGTCTATGGGAATTATTGACAACTGCTTTATTCCTTACTGAACAGTGAAGCATTTCATGAAAGTACTGAATGTTTTGCTATATGTATTTTTTGTTTGTTTTTTTTTACTGTCTAGTCTCAAGATGGCAGAATTATTTATGGAATGTGAAGAAGAGGAGCTAGAACCCTGGCAAAAGAGAGTGAGAGAAGTGGAAGAGGATGATGAGGATGATGATGATGATGAGCCAATCTTCGTTGGGGAAATCTCAAGCTCGAAGCCAGCTACTACATGTAAGACAACACTTTTCCATAATTTAAAACAGAAATTTCAAGGTATAGAAAGTTAAACTTAGTTTGAAAGTATACAGTTTTTAACAGTATGACTTAAGAAATTCCACATCTTAAAGCTGTATGTCTCTGTCTTACTGAAAATCAGAATTCTTAAGAAATTCTGTCTTAAACCCCACGTTATGCATGGTTCTGGTTACCTCTAACCTTAAATCTCTGAGGTCAAAATAAGGACATTTGAAGGTTTTAGCATTAGCGACAGAGTGTAAAAACCGGGATATACAAGGCTGAAACCATGCATGCAATTGCTCTCAGTATAGTTAGCATTTAGTTATATATTTGGGAATGTCTCCCTACTAAAGGAGTATGCATGAATTTAAGTCTTCCTGTTACAGTCCTTTTTTTTTTCCTCCACCCCTCATTTCATATGTTGGTGAACATCATTCTGGCAAAACCAAGGTAACTGTCTTAAGTGTCTATAATAAAAGCACAATCTGGAAAATGATTAATATGAAAATACCAAAAGCCTGTCTGTGAAGTAGGAGATTTTTATTGATAAATTTACCCATCCTTTGTGAAATAGAGAGGTTTGTTTCCTAAAGTTCCATAGTTTTCTCCTAAATGCAGGCAATGCAGGGAGTGAGGTTAGGTGGTTGTAATGACAGGAGATGTGTCAGGATTCCATGTTTGTCCTATGCTTGGTCTTTGGCAGGTAAGTAAAGAAGAACATTTTTTTGTTGTTACTTTAACTTTAGTAATGAAACTTGTTGATTCCTGTGTATCCATCGTGTATCAATTTTCAAGAGCTTTGGCCTAAGGTTTCTCTAGCAGTCACGTACCCAAGACTTTGCCTGGTGAGGTTTACTGCTCGCAGTTTCTGCCTCATCTCTGCTACGCTTATATCCAAGATTTCCATAGTAGTTTTCTGAAGGTGTATAATTTGCAGTGAAGGATTTCAAGACACAGTGTTACACCAGGCTCTCTGTCACACTCTGCTGCCTGGATTTCAGAGCTGTTATTAGCTGTTCAGTTGTTTTAGTTCACAATACTTTCATCTTACATCTATTACTTTGTTGCTCACTAGGATAGTAAGTTTAAAGCTTCTTAGACTAGGTTAAAAAAGTGGAAACAGGAATTTAAATATTAGAAGAATACTGAATGTGATATTTAAGTTCTCTCACCTGAACATATTTTTTGAGAGTGAGTATTTTAAAAATACTCTGGATACTCAATACTCTGAAAAATTTGAAGAATATTTTAAAATTATTCTAAGTTTTCTGCAGTTACAAACTTTTAGAATGTCTGAAAAATACCCTTACTGTTTTCTGGAAGGTCCAGAGACCTCTGGATTGCTGTTGGTCATTGGCAGTAGGTCACGGCATAGAACAACTATTAAGGCACTAGCATGTGTTGGAACAACAAATATGCCAAGTTTGATTGCAATTATTGTAGCCTCAAGTTTTTTTTTTTGTAGTCAAAGGATATAAATAATTCAGGTGAAAACTGTAATTTTGGTATGATTCTGTGAACTTCAAGAACTTTGGTAAAAGATAGAGACTGAAAATGTTTGCATCTTATTCTAGTGCTCTCCATACTCGGTCCTGACACAAGAAAAATCACTTATGGTATAACTTTTTGCTTTATCTTTTTTCCTTCCCTTTCCTCAACTTTTATCTTTTTAATCTTCTACTTCACTTTCAAAAACAGCTATGGAAGAATGACCTCAGTTCTTCTCTGGCTTGTAAGTAGTACTGCCTGGCACTAGTCAGGCTTCAGTTTGTTATTGGTGATAGGCAAGATACCTTGAACTCAGCTTCACTTATCACTGTTTAGTTTGCACCTGGTAAGATGAAAAATTGATGACAAATAGAAACTCACATGTAGGCCTTCATTTTTCTGAAGGGTAGAGTTTCTACAATGCGTTGCATTTTCTTAAACCTTTACCTGCAAGTATGATTACTAGTTTTTGTACAGACTGTGTGGAAAACTTGAAGGAAATAGTTAAAACCCTGACTTTGACCTGCTGGCAGAGCGTGGTGTAGAATCAAGTGTCCCTTCTGATGTACTGGAGGATTATTTTGGCTGAGATGAAAAGTAGTTCACACTTTGTTCCCTTTACCTTTTTCTGCAACTGCTCATTATTCCTGCAGTTACCACTTGTTGTTCTTGCTTCCTTTTTCATAATGATCCAAACCTGTAATTTGTTACTGCTTTTAAATGTAATTCTGCATGTCAGCATGCTTATGCTTCAGTGCTGTTTTACCTAAACAGGACAAATAACACTTTGATGGAAGAGGGGAAAATGCACATCAAGTCTATGAGGAATCAGTTGAGTCATGTAAATGTATTTTATAATTGCAAATCACTGGCTTCCCAAAATGTTCTTTTTAAAAGCAGTGAAACCTACCTTTGTAATTTAGGATGTGTGCACATCAGACTGTCTTGACTATACTTTGTGAGACATAACTTTTAGGATAGCTTTTCTTTTGTGAGTAGATGATGTTTTAGTTTAATTTCACTCTGGAATTCATGTATGAGGTATACATTTGTTAATAAGCACAAAATGTATGTGTTCAGATAAATACCAAAATAATTTAACCTTTGTTTGTAGTTACTGTTTCGTTGAAGTAAATGTAGTATTACTGTTACAGGACCAAATTTTGTCATATCTTAAAAAATGCAAACTTGTTTAAATCTGTTGGTTGCAGCTGCTTTTTTAGTAGTGTGATCTAAATGCAGGTGGCAGATTGAAAGCTGTGATCTTCGGAGCTCTACTGCTATTAGATTTATTTATCAACTTGAGAAATGTATACTAACGAGCCATTGCGGGTGGAAATAGCCTTGAGGTTATTAAACACAATGTGTAGATACTCCAAGATCTGTTGTTTGAGAACCTGATGTAATTTGACCCTGGTTTGAGATGTTACTTCAAGCCTTGCTGGTTAGATACTGGAGAATCCATCTAATTTCATATACATATTTTCACAGGTCAGAGCAAGCAACTTGTCAGCAACACTAATGGAATTGAGTATCTGGGAGTAGAAAAGTATTTTGATTTGATGAATATTTTTGTAACTTTCTGAAATTGTCAGAAACCTCAGACTAAGACATAAAATGTCAGGGAGTATCAGTGGCATTAGTGAGGGAGTAAATGTAATATAAGAAATTGCATGTGCTTCTGCTGAGCTAGAACTCTGGACACAGACCACTATGTAGGATATGTAAGAAAATCAGTGCTCTTGTAATGCAGTTCCAGTACGACTCCTTTGGTTGCTGATCTGTTGATTTTCCTTTCACCCTGGAAAATGGGTACCATGAAGTCTAAAATCCAGTTTGTAAGTGCTGTATTTTGCTAATACAAAAGTAAATTGTGTCATTACTGGTTTAGAGAAAATGCTTCCTTTCATGTAGAGCAGTTCTAGTATTTGGGAAACATTATGTATATGTGAGAAAGAGATGTAAATAAATGCACTTTAATCAGCAAATTGAAATGTTAATGAAATGTCCTTTTTGTTGTTGTTGTTTGTACTCTTACCGTGTGTGTTAATCTGTCTCCAAGAAAATAAACACTGAGATTCTTAAGCGAACTAGCTTAACCAAAGAGGAGTGGAAGAACGTATCTTAATTTATACAAATTACACTTGGTTTTGCCAGGTTTTTGTTGTAGAAATAATATTTTAATTTATAAGTCAAATCCTAATTGGCTCAATTAATGTATATGAATGCAGCTTTTAAATTTGAAAAGCAATGAAGCTATTAATTTATTTGCAATTAAGATAAATGTAACTTTTGACAGATATATTGAACAGAGTCAACCTCAGCTCACCACGAAGGGGGATACAGAATGGTGCACCCAGTAGAGGTACTTTATTGTCCTAATATGGTAATTAAAACCAAAAAAATCCACAATGCTTACAAAATATTTGACTGCAAAATTATGTAAAGGTAACTTTGGAATCTGTTGCAACAGGTACAGTCACTACATTCAAGTCTGAGAGTCAGCAGTACGCGCCGCCCGCCTCCAGCCCCGGTGCCATGCCTGCTCCGGCAGTCTTTCAGGCTGTACCCAGACCTGCGACCGGCTTGGTGGGAGTTCAGCAGTTGACTGTAGCAGTGAATGTTTCAGGAACTTTACAAACACTGCCGAGACCGGTTGCTGGATGTTTGTCAACACAGCAGATGCCTGGGTCGAGTTCTGGCATAGCACAGCCTGTTAGCAGACCTGTAACCATTCCAGTGACAACGCAGCCGGTATCAAGAAATATCACAGTTCCTGTAGTGGCTCAACCTGTGTCCAGGCCAGAGACTACTGCAGCAGCACAGCCTGTAATACTCAATCAGGTAAATCCTTCTTCATTTAAAATGTAAGAGGTATGATTACTTTGGAATAAATTAATGAAGAACATACTGACTCAGTCTAGTGTTTTAAAGGTCTGGACTAGATTATAGACTAGTATTATGTAAACTGTAAAGATGCTAGGACCATAACCTTGCACTGGTAAATTAAAATATGTATTTGGAAATACTGATTTGGAAGACTCAAAGATGATAGTTTCAGTAAGAGTAAAATGGCATTAAATATAAATCCTAGACACTAGAGAAATTATTACTGGTTAGATTCTTTATGTTCTGTGGAGAAATGATGCAAAATCATTCTCTAAATTTTGCAGATTTCTTTGTTCAAGGATGGATCCTCTGTATTGTCATTGATAAATTAATTTAATTTTTAAATCGCTTGCATTTAGTGTGTAAAGCAACTTTGTAGGTTTTCCACCTGTTTTTTAGAGGGCCTTGCTTGGGATTTTTGATTCTTAAGAGAATGCTGTAGTGGTAATTCCTTAGTGGGTTTTGCTTTTCATTCATGTGGCACAGGAATGGAAATACTGTGAAACAATAGTATGGTAAAGAGGTTTAAGTAACCAAAAGTTGCATGATCAGCAGTTGAAACAATTTGGCAATATTTGTTTTGCTTGAAAAGTCTGAGGGAATTGTGCTCTTAGGTCATGTATCATAGACATTCCTGGGTCGCCACAGAACCCCAGAATGTTGCCAAGAGGGAGTTGAGTTAGATGCTGGTTTTGTTGCCTTGTCTGTTGGACATATGTGAGAGAGAAAGAATGAGGATGAAAATTCCATATTTGTATGAGGTAAACTATGATGAAGTACCTTTATTGAAAATAGTTTACGCTGAAATTGCTCAGACAATGTGCCTATAATATTAGCTACTACTGTCAGGTTAAAATGAAGCCTGACAGTACACACCATCTCCATTATCCGTGCAAATAGACATACCTGAGGTTGTTTCAATTGTTAGTCTTTTGGTGTAAATAAAAATCATGCAGCTTAATGGATTCTGCATTTGCTGAGCAGGCAATCAGTCTGAATGAACAGAGTTAATTAGGCCATTAAAACATGAGGACTGGAATTGGGTATTCTTCTTAAGACTTGTGGCTAAATAATTGCTGATGAGAGGCTGTATTTTAAGAGAAACAGAATTAAAACAATGCAGTGTAATCATTGCCTATCAACTGGCTAGCTGAATCTTTGGCAAATTCATTGGAAAAAAACTCATACTTGCCAATTTTGAGTCTTCAGCAGTTGATTGATTGTTTGCAGAGAGAAATTGTGGATGTGTCTAGTGAAATGGGTTAGCTAAATTAGTCTGTCACTGTTAAGAAGGCCTAAGAAATTATATAATTACGAGTCCATATATCAGTAGGATATCTAGGTTGCTTCTTTAGCCCTCTTAAATTTATCTTTTTAAAGCAGGACAGATTAATACAGAAAGGTTTGCTACTTTACATGATATATACACATATTTCCAGTCTGTGCATTTTTTTATAAGTTTACTGATGACATAGTATGCTCTATGTAAATCCTTTAAAAGTGTGCTAGTATGTCCTGCAGAATATTTACTGCAAAAGAAAGCCCTCTCCTTCACTTCCCTCGCACACACACGCTCATGTTTTTGTTCTAACAGACAAAGCTGGTAGGGGCTTCTACTGACAAAACCTCAGAGTGAGCAGAGCTGGGAAAGCCGAACTTTTCCATGGGGTATACGTAAGCCGGATGTAACTCATCAAGACAGTGATTTCCTTTAAAGAAAGCATGCAGAGTGCACTTCTTTTTGTGACACTTCTTTCTCTTTCTTTGAGTTTATTTATGTCACAGATGAGGCTTTAGTTAAGTATTTATAGTGTTACTTTGTCAAAATCTGCAGGTTGTTTTTCCATGGCAGAGTAGAGAAACAGCTCTTTGAATAAGTTGCAGGCTGAAATAGAACATGGAAAAGGTTCTTTAACCATGTATTAATCAGTTCTGTCTATTCCAGATTAGACTGACATGCTTTAGAAAGTAATGCGTCCTTTTCTGGGGTAACCAGTGCATACAGATTCTGTGATCTCTTAAAACTTCTGCTGTTTGTTGAAATTATCATCTTATGCAGTTTCTTTACAGTATTGACATTTTGATCATGGTTTTCATGAGCTCTTAATTTTTTTTAAGCTATCTTAAATGTAACATCCTGTTATTTGGATGTTAAGAAATTCTTGAGCACCTTTAGGAAGTTTTGTTTGCGTTTTTTTTTTCCTTGCTTAAGATGTGGTGAATCTTCCATCTCTTCAGCTTAACTTTTCTAGATTCAGAGCTGTATTTTCAGTGTCAGCATTATCTAGAATTTGTTTTCTTGTTTATATTGTTATTACCACTTGGTGATGTTACACTTTTTATGGAGGAAGAAGCTTGTTTGATGTGCCTTTTTTTAGAGAGCTACCACGGTTTAGTTTCTTGAGCAAAGTTCTGTGATTTTTAATCACTCCTACCACATAGTCAGTTGCTGTTCTTAGTGTTATATGTATACTACCTGTATTTTGGCTCACGTCCTTGGTTTGAATTTTCTTCATTCAAGAGCTCCTTAGGGTTTTTTGGATTCCTCAGTTCCTCCCCATCTAGTGTTTGTTTCACTGGGGGCTTCTGTTTTATAGTGATGATCTTCCGCCTTGGGCTTTCTGTGACATTTTTGTTCACACATGTTCTGTTTCTTCCCAACTTAATTCTTCCTAAGTGGCAAAAGCTTCAAATAAGTTTTTCTGGGAAATGTTTGACATTTGGATCTTCAGCTTTCAGGTGTTGAAACTTACCTTTGAAAATACCATGTTGTGAAGATCACTGTGAGGTATGACTAGACACTGGCAGGACCCCTTTTTAGCTGCACATCCTTCAGAGTGCCTTTGCATTCTAAATACAGTGCAATATTTTTTAATCTCTGGATGTCAAAAGATTTTTTTCTGCGGAAACTGGTTGCTTTTGATCACCTCCTGGGTTGAAACACTTATCTCCTCAATTTCTCAACAGGTCTGCAATTTGCTTCTTGTCAATGTTTGGTATTCCAGTTTTATCATTGAAATACCCCTTTCCCATCACAAGCTTGATTTGCTGGCTTCCTAACTAAGTCAGTCTATTTTTTGTGTTGTTGCTGTACTACATGCTACGTACTAACTGCTGTGCAGTTCCAGAAATTCAGAGATGACTTTTGCTTCAGTCATACAGTTTATAGCCATTTTAATTCAGTCTGTTGTGTTTCATAGCATAGGACTATCTTCTTCTTCTTTAAGAAAAATTTGTCCTTAGCAGTGAAGATGATCTGTAATTCAGTGCTCAGAATGCTCTCCACTAAGCTCCAGCCAATTCTGTCTTTCCCTTAACAGGCACTTTCCTCAGTCAGTGTGGTTCAGGTTCTGTTCGTTCCTACGTAATTTTGGGAGAACAAAGATCCAGTACTATGCATTGCAATTTTTCAGGGTGGGTTTGGTTATCAATTACCATATGGGCTTCCACAGTTAGGAAATCTAGGATGCAGGCTATGAACTCAGTATTTTCACTAGTCCCTTAGAAAACTAAAAGTAGTGGTGTATTACTTCTCTTCACTTGAGCCCTAGGGATTAACTTGCAAAGATGTTGGGTTTTGCCTTTCTGCATGTGAAAGCACCTGTACATATTAGTTTGATTTATTTTTTTGTTTCATCAATGTGGCAAGGCTGTTTTGTTTTGGTTTTTTGAAACATTTTTGTTTCCTAAAGCTTTGGACAATATTGGGGGGATTGTATGTAAAATGACAGAACCAAATTACATTAAAATAATACTTGTCAACAGAAAAGGACTTTTTGAAAATTAGGAGATGGAGTTTTCAGTGTGTCTGTTTTTACCTTTTTTGCTTGCTGGATATGTTTATACTCGGGAGATGTACCCATGCTATCAAAATACCCAAACTATGATCTTGATAAAAATTAAAATGTTGGCAGGACATAAAACCAAAGAAATTGCAGGCTAGTAAGAGATGCAGAGTTTGTATGTAACTGTTGTATTGGTCACATTTCGAATATAAATGGTGTGCACAGGGTCCTGCACTCAGAGCCTGCCACAGGTTTATCCCCTGAGCATTGGTTGTGCTTGAGGTGTGGCCTGCAGGCTGAGCTGCTTTGCTTGTCCTTTCACTGGCTCTTCTGGAACTGTTGTGACTGCAGTAACACCTCTATGGTGACTGCAGCTCATGTAGCTGTTACTCATAGCAAATACAACACAGAAATTTAGTAACTGTTTCCACAGCTACTCCTGAACATATATCTTTAATTTGGTTAGAGTGGATTAGGCGACTCAGCAGAAGAAAGAATGGCTCTTTATTAATGTCCTGAAGGGTCTTCATTTAAGGAGATTACAATAAAAAGGCAGGGTGGGGAGCAGCATCTTCCTTTTTGTTCTGGTATTTAGGAGTCCTAAACCAGATTATCATATCTGTTTATGTACTTGTGCTCCTTTAGCTTTCTTTCCATTACGTTTGGTCAACATGGTGGTAGTTAAAAATGTGATCACTTCCACAGGGATGTTTTCAAATAAGCACAATTGTGAATGGGAAGCAGTTTGTGAGGTTGATCTTTTCAGCAAAACATATTTTGGCCTTTGTCTCATGGATACGGTGATGACAAGGTCTCTGTATGTGTATTGGGTGCTTTTTCTCATTTGTTGGGGTTTTTTTTATTTTAGGAAAATAGTACTATTGTCAATTTTTTTTTTTTGTTTCACAGTACAGCTTGATGAAGTGTAACCATTTGAATTATTTCAGAGTTGAAATTGCCAATATTTTTCCATTTCTCCCTTAGTATTAAATTAAACCTAAGTACTATGTTTTTTCTTAACTGCTTATTGCTATTACTGAAAATATTTCATGTTTCAGATTGTGCTAGGATGAATGGCCTATTAAAATGTGACCAGTATTGATGAACCTTGAAAAATGTTTCTCCTACCTCACCCTCTTAACTTTGAATATTTGTAAAGAGAACTAAATTTCATGTTTCTTTTTCCTCCAAGTGTTTCCTGTTGAGTGATCAATGTAACTGTTTTGTTTTAACAGTTTCCAGTGCTGAAGACAAGAAATGCGGACTATTTAATTTTTTAGGTTATATGTACTAAAGGGCAAACCTTTTAAACTGAAGGATAAAAGAATACCTGTACTTGGAGATGCACAAAACTTAATTTAACAAGGTGCTGGGAAACATGAACCAACTTTTAGGTTAGCTGGGCTTTGAAAAGAGGGTTTGCTTATATTATTTTCAGAAAGCCTTGCAAAATTACATAAAAGAAAAAAACACTTGATGAAATCAGGAATGAGTGCCCTTCCCAGGCAAGATGCTATAGATATCCCTTACTTTCATTAAAGCTTGAGGACTTAGTAGAATTTGATCTTAATATCTTCTTGCTTTGAGAAGCTTCTGCTTGCTACAAGTTTGTGCTACTTCTGAGTTCTGGTTTTTGATCTTTTAAAATGCAGCTAGATGTTATGTAGGAGTAACAGGCAAATGCCTGAGTTTAGGTTGAAGGAAGAAAGTATTTCATTTTTTTGAAAAACAATCAAGTATAATTTGTAACATCATCAGACTTTTTGAACAAAAGCATTTACAATTAGCAATTCAAGCAGATTAGTGATATTTCATTAAATGGTCTTTCCCAGATCTTAGGATTGTTCTTACTGTTCTGAATACACAGCTATGAAAAATTAACAAGCACTGGTGAGAATTGCAACCTTAGTAAAATGTCAAAAGTATTTTGGGGAGATTGTAATGAACTTGATTTTCAGCTGAGTACTTCTGAGTACTTTTAAGCAATCGTATGTTTTTAAAATAAACCCTTTGAAGCCTGCAAGTAAAAAAATATTAAACCTCAAATTTCTTTTCCCTCTTGAAAATATCTTATTAGGATTATATTATGGATTCTCCACCAGATGCACCAGATAATACATCTGGTATACTGTTTGGTGTGAGACAGAACTCGGGAGTTCCACAGTACCAGACTGGGCCAGCAGTGAATGTAACAGGTGGGTATAACTGTAGTAGTTGATAAGAGAAAGAAACAACCTAATGTCGTTTAACTCTAGTGCAGATCTTCCGGTTATAACTTTAAATAGGACTTCTAGAATATAGTATACCTACTTTTTTCTTCCCCCTGTACATAACACTGTATAATGTTTAATGAAATAAACTTTGGAGTGTTGTGTTGTCAGACTTTGCTTTTCAGTGCATTAGACTGACTAAAATCAACTGATATCATCTTATAATGCTCATTTAGATGGGAAAAAGCATTGCCAGATCCACTGTATCTTTATTGACAGGTCAAGGTTTGTTTTCATCACTGTTTGGTCAGTGGGAATAGGAAAGACTTAGCAAAAGAGGGGCTGTACAGTACCTGAAGAACTGAGTCTGCTGGAGGGATTCCCTGTGATGTTGATCTTGGTTTTCTGACTGCTATATGCAGGAGTTGGAGTAGATGGGATCAAAAGGATCATTCCTGAAAAGGAGGGGAAGGGAGAGAGTATGTAATTTGACAAAAACCCCCTTTTTTTCAACTAGCTTAACTGCATTTCAGCAGTAAATATTTAACCTACTTGAAAAGAAGCCAAAAAGCCCCTTTTGTGTGTGTGTATGTGTCACAGCAGATGAAGTAGATTTGAAGCAAGCAGTGTATTCAGTCTTAAGAAGGCTGTAACTTGGGGCTTCCCTCCTCCTTTTTGAAGGATTGTACTTTGTAATAACTGACCAGAATCCCATTATTCTGTCTATAAGTTATGGGTGACAATGACTTCTGATTCTTCCCTGAGGTAACTGGTTAAGTACAGTGAATGGCCTGACTGGTCATGCTAAGAAGTTACGTAGGACAGAGGGATAGCTACTTTCCTCAGCTTCATGTGATGATTTTGCATTTTTAGTTTAGTTATTCACTCCAGATATGCATTGATGAAGGTTTAGTAGTGTATTTTCTTGCTTGTGTCCAGCCATTCTGTTGGTGTCATTTTTGTCTTGGGTTAAATAGTTTTTTGTCAAGTAAGGAAATGGTTTGTATTTTGCAAATGGTTCAGTATTCCAGCCCTTGTTCTCCAAATAACAGGTATTAAAGTTTAATTGTTTGTAGGTTTAAGTTTTTTAACTTTGGAGACTTGCTTGCTTACTTAAAAATTACTTGTATTAGTCTCTCACTGAGAAAAAATGGAATGCTTAAAAGCCTTGAGGATTGCAATTCAAAGCATTTTAAATGTGCCATACTGAGTCTATGTTTATTTCTGTAAGATGGCAATAGGATTTGAAAGTTAAAATAAAAGTTTTATTACTGTGGATTGAAACATGAATATTTTTATGACACAAAAGGCAAATTTCAGATAAATTTCACTTTGTGAGAAGGGAGTGTCTGTGTATTTTGTGGTTTGGCTTGCTTGGTGAAGCCATGTAATGAGATTACATTCATGTTCATGTATGCCAAAGCCTACTTGCCTGTGTTGGTGCTATGCTTCCCTAATTCATGTGCAGCACTGTGGGCACAAGACATTCTGGAATAAGGTATTTAAAAGCAGAATCCTTTTGGGAACTGGCCTTTGATACTCTGCAGGACAATTTAACTTATGCACATGGTTCGTTAAAGACATTTTTTAGCTCAGTATAGCATAAATATTTATTTCTGAAGTCTAAGCAGGGAAATGACAGGTTGCTAGTGGACACTCACCAAGTATCTTGTTAGGCTGCTAAATAGGTGGTGGTGTTTGGGTAAACAGCATTGGTAACTCTTACCTGCAGGTTCGATGGCACTGGGGTGTATGTAAGATGTTGCTTGCTTTCTGAGAGTTTTGTGAAAATGTTCTCCCACAGACTTCACTCACTTGGAGGAATGAGAAATTGCTGTAACCGTTGTGTGGAGTTGACTGGACTGCATCCATGAATTCATAGCTCCTGATTAATGGGAGGTATTGGTGCAGGACAGTGCACTAGAGGCCTGAAACAATTTGGCTTTCATGTGCCTATTCTGTTATCACAGTACATTTGGTGCTTTTATTCTAGGTTTCTATTTCTGATGTCTTTTTCCATCATTTATAAAATCAGGCCCAGCCAGCAGAGATGCACAGAGCAGCACTGAGGTTTTTACAGTGGTGATGTGTGTTCAGAAACCTGTTGGCGAGGTGGTGCTGCAGCCAGTGTACTTTGCTCCTTCCTTGACATCATGGATGTGGTACACAGGAATACTGTGTGTATAAGGATAGCCAACTGCTGGGCAGTAGCTACAGAAGCATTCACTAATAGCACAAAGTGACCAAACAAGAATTGTCTGGCTGCTGCTTTTCCCTGCTGTCCTGAGTACTTGGAGTCCCTGTGGCCTGCTGTGTAGAGGATTGGACAAACTAGTCTGGAACACGGGTGATTCAAGGAATTCTTGTGCCCACACTCCAGCTGAGAGAGACACTGTCATGATAGGAGAGGTCAATCTGATTTATACCAGCAAGATACTAAGTAACACTTGGAGTTGGTGTGGTTAGTTTTCAAAATAGGCCTAGGTGTTTTTTACATGAACAAACAACAGAAGTAAAATGTAAACCTATGTGTATTCTCCTAGTACTATAGTTCTTCTTATCAATATATAAAAGTCTTCAAAATTTTTATCACAGATGTGTTGAGCTTTTAAAATTGGAATTATGAACAATTTTTTACAAGACCAGTGCTGGCACTTCAGACTACTTGGTTTGTAGCTGTGTCTTTCAGGTCTATTTGAGGACTGATCTCTGTGTTGAGTTTTGTCAAGTGACGGAGGCATGGGTTTCTGACAAGATGGTGCCAAGTGTTTATAGGCATGTTAATCAGCCACTGAACCTCCTGATTTCAAAGTTGTTAGGGGATTTTTTGTTGTGGGGTGTTTTGGGTGCTTTATTTTTGGTGTGTTGGGTTTTTTTGTTGGGTTTTTTTTGGTTTGGTTTGGTTTTGTTTTTAGTGATTTTCTTCAGAAGAAATACTGCAAACAATAAGGACATGTAAAGTTCTTTCAGAAGAGAGCAGAGAGATGTGCTGTGCTTGGACTTTAGAAGTTACAACACTGTTTTCGTTTTGCATGCAAACTGATGTTTACAGAGTTAAATAACAAGCTAAAACAGCATTATCACAGAACCAAAAAAAAAGGAGAGGTGTTTTTTATCAGAAGCACAGAGCTTGTTCCAAATAGTGGGCATCGCAGAAACCAGCTTCTTAGCTTAACTTTATTACTCTGAACTCACCTTGTCTCAGATTAGAGTGGGTCAAGTTGTGAAAAGTAGGCCAGATATATTCAGATGGCCATGCTATGGTTTACTGGGGTTTCAGAGGTGGGTCTGGATCTCTTTGTGTTTACCCTTTCCTGCTTCACTGGAAGTCTGAGTTGGATATTGTTTTCTTAACTTTGGTATGGTGTATTAGTTTAGGAAAATCTTAAAACTGCTTTGTGTGGACTCTAAATTGCAGGTATCACTAATGTGTTCTAATTACTACGGGAAAAAACTGAGGTTCTTTAAATTAAAGTGCTGTAGATCTACATGTGAGTGGTTTTGTATTTAAACTTCCTGCTACTTCTGAAGGCAACGGTGTAACTCCAAAACAGGGCGAGCTTAATGAGGTCGGTGCTAGGAGCAACTCGTCTGTTTTGCCTACAGATAACTGTCCAACAGTTACACAGTCACAAAATGTATCTTCAAACGGTAGGAGGATGGAATGGTCTGGCTGGCAGTCCCCGCCTCTGTGTCAGGGAAAAAGCTAAGACATCTGAAGTGTTTCAGTTGGTCAGTATTTTTAATGCTCTTAAGGCAGTGTAAGTAAGTAACTGTACTTATGCCATAAAATAAAAATAGCTCTTCTATGCAAGGATTTATAGTTTTACAAATTATTTTACCTGAGGTTATTACCCATTCAAATTTTGGACCTTTATTGTTTAGTAGGTAGGTTTGAGTTCTGTAGAGCAATAATTAGTCATTCAAGGACAGATGATAAAAATAAATGCCCCGACCTCATTCGCTTAGTTCAGATTTTCTGTGTCAAAGAAGCAAGTAGAGGGTTGAAACTTCAAAACACAACCAACCAGAAAATCAAGATTCAAAGAATTCTTGAATTGATTCTATGACTGCTGAATTTATGAACTAATTCTGATTAGGTTAAGGAAAAAAATCATTTTAGCAATGCCAGACAAGGCAGTAATGACTTAGATTGTGGAATCCCCATCCTTAGACGTATTCAGAAGTTGACAGGACATGGCTGTGAGCATAAGATTAGACTTGCTTTGAGTGGGAGGTTGCACAAAACCACCTCCAAAGGTCCAACCTAAATTATTTTGTGATTCTGTACTTTGACTAACTATTGCCAAGTGTGTTTTGCAGTTTCCCCCCTTTTTTTGCAGCAGCAGCAGAGTTTTTGATACAGTTTGAAATAGTAGTGGGAGGGGAGAAGGTCTATTTCAAAGAGAGGATGTTCTTGGAAAGATCTTTCTTTCCGTGCAAGAGAGCTAGTCTAGCTGTTTCAGAGTATTAACAATTAGGGGCATTTTTCTCCTGAGCCAAAAGGTGATTTCTAGTGATTGCAATAGGCAAGGATTTATTCTTGACTTTGAGACATTTCCAAGACATTCTTTCTCCTATAACGTTAAAATGATTGTTCGGAATCATTTCGGATTGGGGTTTTTTTGCACGTCTTATTTAGAGCGCCTTTGGTCTTTCCAGCAACCAGAAGGCAGTGGCTGTAACATGAACATTGCAGCAAAAAAATTTCCTCCACCCTGTTTCGGGTAAAATAGATATTGTGCGGCAGCCTATAATAAACAAAAGATAACTGAAGGATCTTGCTAAATTCAGTAAAAAAAGAAGTAGATAATATTCACTGAGAACCTCCTTTTGCTGAGTTTGTCTCTAAGCCATCCCATGCTGGCATAGCAATTTCTAATCTGTCGCAGAATCCAGCACTGAAGCACTGCAGAACATGACATTTTGCTGCAGAACTGGTTTTCTTAACTCAGTTTGCACTTAGCTGGGATGTGTCAAAATGTTTTACCAACCGTGATAGTGAAGACTTGCAGCGCTGTTTTGTGGTGCATCTTTTACATGGCCATCCACTCATGTGAAGGACTTGCTGCTTAATAATGATTCTTAGCAGAACTGTTATCTTAAGGAACATTGTTGTCTACCTATGGCCTAGGCAGGACTATCTTTGTGTAAAAATGTGTAACACTGTTGCATGGTCATCTCTTAACTCATACACTTAATCATTCCCTTGTATTTCTGTGTTTATTTTTATTGCATCTTTTCATAGCCCTGGCATGGAACAGTTGACTCTACTGTTGAGATGTTTTTTGTGTTTAACTTCTAAACTACTTACTTAGTATGGAGTCCTCCAGATCTGTCAATGACTTGAGAATGCAAGAGAATTTCATCTGGAAAAGTAGCTCTTGCTCTGATTTTTTTTTGGCAGTTTGGAGAAAACTCGAAGCTTGGGTTTATTCATTAAAGTTTAAACTAATGGAAAGCTTTAATACCTCTTTTTTGTTCAAAAGGTATCAATCATTTATGTTGATAAGAGAGTGTTATTTCCTTTAATTACTGGGAATAATTATTAATTTGGAGGATTTATTCTCTAGATTCTCCAAAGACACCTTTGTTGAACAGAAAGAATGCCTTTGAATAGGCCTAGTTTCCAACAAATTTCCAGAGATGAATAGCCTCATCATTAAAAACCAAATGGCGAAATTCCTTTCCAAAACCAGCTGTCTGAACCCTATTGTGATGATGATCAGGTTGTGGCAGTAAACAGGCTTTACGTGTTCATTTGAAAATTAAAGTTTGTAAAACAAAAGCATCAAAAATCTTTCCTATCCGGGATGGGGAGGACTGACAGTGCACAGAAAGAATACTTTCTCCATACCATGCTGCCTTTATCTCCTCACGTGTTTTTTCCTTGTTTGTTGATAAGATTTTGTAAGATCTGTTTTTCAATCTGTATTAAATAGAACAAACTCCAAGTCCCTTTGGGAAAAAGGAAGAGTAATTAAAAGATGCTTTTAAAGCCTTGTTTATGGTTACTACAGCTTCATTGATGGTAATAGTTTTCATTTGAGATAACATATTTTGCTAGAATACTACTACTACTAAACTGAGTATTCTGCTTGTGAATTCTGAGTCTTTGTATGTTTTAAATTTTACAGAGACAAATGCTGCATCCAGCACCATTAAAAATGGAGAACCTTTTCCACGGGCCTGTCCAAAGTGTAATATACATTTCAATCTTATGGATCCTCTAAAAAATCATATGAAGGTAAAATATTTTGGGGGTGGTAAGCATTAGAACAAACTCTATGGGCTTCTCTTTGGTTATGGAAGAGTGCTGTGGTTTGATAGGAAGCTAGTTTGGCTTCTGTCTGGTACCAACCAGACCCAAGTGCTCGAAGTCTTGCAGTCACGAAGAGCAAGACAGGAGTAGGAGACCTCTAAATCTTGCTACTTTTTGCCTCATTTTTCCAATGTGCTGTGAAGGTGTCTATGGTAATGGGCAGCCAGGTGACCCACATCTGTATAAGATTGCAGCTGACACAAAGATGACAATGTAAACCTACCTTTTTATCTTGATGTATCACTGGGTACATCAAGATAAAAATACTTGATACCTAATAGATAAAAAAGTTGTTAACCTGGGGGGAAGAATTTCATTTGTAGTTCATACTTAAACACTGTGGTAAGGAAAACTTTCAGAAACTGAGCATCACTTCATCTGATTATGAAACTACTTATTACTGTTTCTGGAAACATTGTTTCCTGGAACATATTTATCATTTGGCAAAGATCCTCATGATTCTCAGGCATATGTATTCCATGTCAGGGACAGAGAAATGGCTTTGCAGTCTGTATGCAGTGTGAATATCCAAAACAAAAAGGAGTATCATCTACTGTGTAATAGAAATTTGTGAGGATCTGAGTTACTGTTCTCACAGATGGTTCTGATTTACAGGGTTATGATACCCTAAACAGTAATTGCTGTCCTCTTTGGCTCTGAAGCATAATTAAGAAATACAGATAGCAGTGGAAAAAAACCCAAGGGTTTTATCTTTTTCTAATCATTATTTGTACAGAATAGCTTTTGCATTGAGTACATCAAGTGAATGAAAGAACTGTTGAAGAAGTGTGTTTACTTATGGTACTGAGTTACAATTACACAGCAGGAAATTACTCCTTACTGGTAGGTTTATAGAAAGTAGTCCTGCATGGTAAGAACCATTACTCAGCAGGAGAAAAATTTGTCCTCTGAAACATCATAGCATCTTCTTTATGAAGTACTTTTTAAGTGATAAGTTTCATAATATGGCTGTTGGGCTGAGCATTCTTTATGCATACTTTGACACGAAGAAGTTTGAACAATGTCTGTTATGTGACTCCAAATTCTGAATTTTTTAGTAATGCTGGAAAGAATATTTGAAGATTTCAACATATGTTCTCCTGTAAGAAATGAAGGATAAAACTGTCCATTAAGTTCTCAATAAGTTTATGCTTGTCAACAAAATACTTGCATGAAAACTGCTTTTCGTTCTTGTTATTAAATGTAAATGAAATAGAAATTTTTCGCAAGAGTAAGGCAACACTAGTATTGTTTTCTTGATTAAATTTTTATTACATGATCCTCTAAGAATCTTTCTTTTCAGTTTTATAATATATAGTGTTTTATTACTTAAACACTAGTTAAAGATGAGTCACTGTTTAAAACTGAGTATGACTAAAGTCAGTGTGTCAGAGAATTAAGCTTTGCATCTAACTTTTGTTAGTGCCTTCAGTTTTTAAAATGCTGTTCTCGTTGATGCAGTTTGGTGAGACTGATACCTTTGTTTCTCTCTGTCTCATCTCTTCTCCCTGTTTGCATCCAGTATTGTTGTCCAGATATGGTAAATAACTTTTTCCCGGGAGTGATCAAAACAGAGTGTTTGAGCACAACAAGTAAGACTGCTGAATCTGAGAAAGGAAAACTGATTATGTTAGTTAATGACTTTTATTATGGAAAGGATGAAGGTGACCTCCAGCAGGTACAACAAGAGCAGAAGACTCATACGACATTTAAATGCATCAGTTGTCTCAAAGTTCTTAAAAATAACATAAGGTATTTGAACTCACTTCCTTAATTATTTATTAATCACTTACAGCCCATAGTAGTCTCATGTATTAAAATTTTGTCTCTCTGGAGTAGAGTTCCTTTCATACTGGAAACTGATAATATTGGGTGACTGAACAGAAACTGAATTAATTTTTACTTTGCGTGTATGGCCATAACTTGAAACCTTTTATAGATTAGAGTACGAATTTTAGTGGTGTCTAACATAAACATAGAATTTTGATAAGAGCAGTTGTAGGACTTTGGGGTTAGAAAGGGCAACACAAAGTATTTTACAATTTGCCATCTGGATTGATGGCGATATTGGGAGATGCGAGTGTTAATTCCCTTTAGGGACACACAAGGACTAACAGTCAGTAGTTCACTTATGTAACATCTGTTATTTTGTTGGAGTAATTTTACTTCCAAATGCTGATAAAACCCCAGTAAGCTGTTTTAGTAGGTAGACAAGTTTGTGTCATCGTTCCTTTGGAAGTTAAGGTCACTGAACTTTTTTACATGCACTCTTCAAGGGAAGCTGAAGTAGCAGAATGTAAAATTGAAAAATGGACTATTGTTTCAAAGGGCACAGTCTGCAAGTTAAAATGAACAGGTCTATGCTAACATTAGACAACGTATTATTGAAAAAAACCAACTTTTCTTAATTAAAACAATGACATTTGCTATTAATCATTAAATAGGCACTATTTTCTACTCAGCATTATATTCTAAGCAATTGGTGCTGTGATGCCTATGTGTTCCACAGCAAGTCATTAAAAATGTACGAGCCATTTTTTTTTCTATTTCTGTAGGGTTGACTTAAGCCATATTAATTTTGGCTGTAACTTTGTAGCTTTATTCCATAGTTCTATAACTTAATTTTTATTTCAAGGTGTATTTTGCACCTTTATATATGGTGGACAAAATAAATACGTATTACCTTCCTAATTCAAGTATAAGTTTTTTGGCCGAAATTCAAAAGCAGAAAGTGATTCATCATGGTAATCCCCTGCTTTCTTTAAAAGATCTGTGATTGAACATAGCATGACAATAATTTTCTGTTAAGGCATTAGGCAGTAAGTGTCAGTTCCTTTTGTCTCCTTAGGAACCTGGATAGACTGTTGGCTTTTTCTCATTTTCTCATTTCTGTTTTTTAAGCAACTCCACAATGTGAGAAGCTTGAGCTCAAGAGACTATTTTCCTTGCTCATTTGTTTTTTCCAGTTCCAAGGTCTGCATTCCTTTTGTGAGTGTGGCCTACATTAATAGTTCCTCTGGCTGTATTGAAATGAAGTGCATTCAAACCAGGAATTTTGCAAGTTGAACAGTAGTGGATTTGCAGCGAACCTGTCCTTGTGCTGCTCCGCCAGTAACAGTGACCTGTTGATGCTGTCGTGGGTGCCTGGACTTCTCAGCCAGAATAGGTTCCTGCTTCAGACAGGTGGACAGATTAATGAGGACAAGCTGGTAACTTAAAGTAGCAACATACCAGTTTCTCCCTCGATTCTTTTGATGTTGGCTGCACAGTGACATTTTGCTAACTATCCTTCATAATTCAACGTCAGGCCTAAATGCTTTAGACAAAGGAGGCTCCTGGAACCCTGCCGGTTTGAATGGACATGGTTTCACACAAAGCTATCGTGTCCAAATTGCAGATACGTTCTTGCTACTTTTTCATTTTCAGCAGAGCTAAAGTTACACTTGTTTCAGAATGTGGCTTTCAGATTGCTGGTGTGAATCAAGTGAGAGCAGTTGATGTGTTCTTGTTGTCTTTGCTTATTTCCGTTTATTCTAAGGCAAGAATTTTGTCTAAGCAAATATGAGAAATGTGATCGATTATTTAGTCTTAGAACATGTTTTAGACTTGCTGTGTGTTCCTTAAAGTCAAAGATTTCTAGTCAGGTTTAAGTTTTCCTTTTTTTTTTATTAGCAAGCACTTATTACTTAGATTTATTTTTTTTGAAATTGAGAATTCCTTACAGAGTGAAGTTTCAAAAGAATCCTGTACATTTTGCATGTGATATATTATGTATAGGGGATGTTAAAATGGAGTTTTTGCACCTGTTCACTATAATTTAAAGGTTTATGAACCACATGAAACATCACTTGGAGCTTGAGAAGCAAAGCAATGAAAGCTGGGAAAGCCACACCACCTGCCAGCACTGTTACCGGCAGTTCCCCACCCCATTCCAGCTGCAGTGCCACATTGAGAGTACACACACGCCGTATGAGTCGTCCAGTGAGTTGGATCCTATCACACTGAATTTTTGTCTAAGCCAAAATTTTTAGAAATTTTCCAACTTTTATTTCCTAGTTTGTAATTTCAGAATAAAGCTATTGTGCTTGAAGAACAATAATCTTGAGATTTAATATAGGAACAGAGCGTTTTGGTTTTTTGGGGTTTTTTTTAGAGCAATGTATGTGCAAAAAAGTATTTTAAAAAGCTTTCTGGTTTTTTTCCTTGGGTTTTTCGTTTATTTATTTTTAATTGAAAGCTTTACTTTAAGAACTCATGTTTAAGGCCCTTGCCTTCCTGGCCTTCTGAAATTGTACAAGGAATTTCTTCTAAAGAGTGGAATAATCATTAGACTGCTTTACCTTTAGTGATATATACAGTTCACATTATATATGTATCATAATTTATCTGTATATGATCCCTATCAAATTTTTACCTTTTTCTTGTTTTTCACTTTTTCTAGCAATATGTAAAATCTGTGAATTATCATTTGAAACAGAGCAAGTTCTTTTGCAACATATGAAGGACAATCATAAGCCAGGTGAAATGCCGTATGTTTGCCAGGTATCTCAGAGTGACTTTTGTATTTAGATTACACCACTCCCCTGTCTTCACTGTCAATAAACTCGTAACAAAAACATCAAACTTTTTATTTTAGGTGTGCAACTACAGATCCTCAGCTTTTTCAGATGTAGAAACACATTTTAGATCAGTTCATGAAAACACAAAACATTTACTATGCCCGTTTTGCCTCAAAGTAATTAAAATTGGAGCACCATATATGCATCATTACATGAGGCATCAGGTAAGCAGGTATTTTCAATCCTTAATGCTAGAAAAATGCTAAACACCTGTAAGGAATCTCTCTCTGAAAAGAGAAACACAACTGATTTGTATGGTTGTTACTGGATAAGAATAGTTAATAAGAATAGTTCAGAAGAATTGCAGAAGTCTTTAAGCAAATTATTAGACTTTGTCTTGTTTTTGTCTGATAGGAGCTCCCTGTTTAAAATAATCTCTGAATATCCTTGAAAGAATCTTTTTGCTATTTGGTTTCTTCATCACATTGCAGTGATATGATTCTGCCTTTCTTGAGGTTACTGGCAAACCTGCCACTAGTTCAAATGAAGAAAAAGATAATGAAGTACTGTGCCTTGTAACTGGTAATCTAATTCCTCCTCCTTTTAATAATTGTACTGCCTTGCATTTACAAGTATCCAGTTCCTTCAGAGTATCTTGTCTTTGTACAGTATTAGGAGTTTGTTTGTGTAGTTGATGTTTGAGGAACTGCATGAGCAGTGCTTGAGACAAGCTAGGGCTAGAGTTTTGTTTGTCCTGCCATCCATGCTTACTACAGATTGTCATTTATCTTTAAAAGAAAAAGGGAATATACCGTTGCACTAAATGCAGACTGCAATTTTTAACATGCAAAGAAAAAATGGATCACAAGACTCAGCATCACCGAACATTTAGGAAACCCAAGCAATTAGAAGGCTTGCCTCCTGGAACAAAGGTGAGTGTTCATGCGGGAAAACTAGAGGGGACAAAGGAAAAAAACGCCTTGGTAAAGAGAAGAGAATAGAAAGAAGTGCTTTTCTCCTTTCTTTTCCCAAACAAAGTGTTTGGGGTTGTATTGTTTTGTGCGTAGTGTTTTGGGTTTTTTTCCCTCACCTCTAAAACTAAAACACTAAAAAATGTTCCTGTTTCAAGAATTACCAGGCACAATTTATGGTTTCTTCCTGGTGATGCGTGGTTTTGCTTTCTGTCCCATTGTTCCATACACCTACATACACACCAGTAGTCCAGCCAGAGCTGCTTTCTTGAGCTGACGGTTAATTTGTCCCCTCCCATTCCTGCTTTCTTGTGCTGGGAGCTTCTTCTGCATCATTTCTTGTGAAAAATTTTCAACTTATGGAAGGTGGTGGCAAAGAAAAAAAAAGAAAATGCAAGACCTACTTCTGCATAGAATATATATGCTTAAAACTGAGTTTACCAGGTTGTCTTTAGGTTCAGCATTCGAAGGTGTGAGGAAAACTTGGGTCCCCTCAGAACACTTACGCTTGACTTAATCATTCTCCCATTTCTCAAGAAGGAACTACTTAAACTAAGATTTTCTTGTAGAATTTGGGACTTTTTCAGTTTTTTAGTAGAATGTTAAAGTAGATGTCCTTTCAGTTGCATGGAAGAAGAAAAGTTAACATTTTGATCAGCTCTTCACAGCTCATTTGCTGTGGAGTCAGGAAGGGAAAATGACTGCAGTTGCTGTTGATTGTCTTTCTTGGCAGAAGGAATATAAAGCACTGATTCTTTGCTCTTTGACAATACCTCAATTTTTTAAAGATTTCAGGGTCTTCATGACCTAATAAAAACTTAGATTATGTTGAAATTCTCATGTTGGTAGACCTTGACAGGGTGCAAATGGTAATACTGAAGAACCTGGAACCAGGTTTAGAAGACAAGGTGCTTCTAAACTAGGAGTATGGGTAAGAAATATGATTAGGAGTCATATTATGAGTCAAAACCACATTTGAGAGCATGACAAGGGACTTTGAGAATACCAGATGAGAGATCAGAAACCAGAATTAGTCCTTAGAGCTCTAGGATGAGGAGCAGAAATATCTGAAGGGAGTAGACTGGCTCATCATGAAGCAGCAAGATTTTTTTGTTAAATCCAGGCGCTGATGGGATGGCTTGATATTCTTTTTAGTAGGTCTGATTGGCCTGAGACTTCTGCTACCTTTTTTTTCATTTAAGAAAGCAGGATATAGCCAGTTGCAGCTCTGGAAAGAAAACTGTGTTTTGTCATGACCAACCATTTCAACCAAAATGAGCTTTTTAAGCATCTAGTAGGCTATTGGATGTTAACTCTAGTCCAACAGTATTTTCAGTATTTTGTATTCTTCAAAGTAGTCTTTAATCAGGAGACTTTCTTATGCTATGATTTGTGCTGTAAAGTGGCTTAAACTTTGAGACAAATAGAAGTGGGAACTTGGAGAGCTTAAATCTAAACAGAAAATTTCTTTTGTTTCATACTTGTAGGTGACTATTCGAGCATCTTTGGGATCTCATCAGGCAGGATCATCAGCTACATCTTCTGTTAGCACAGGCAGTTCCACATTTCAGTTATCACCTAAAGCTAAAAACACAACCACTAAAAATCATAACAAATCTAATACAAGTAAATCAAGAGGAAAATCAAAACAATCTACATCGAAGAAACAAAATGCATGGACGAACAGCAGGAAAAAAAAAGAACCTACAAATATAACATTTCATAATCTAAGGTAAAATACGAGCATTAAAATTGTCTTTAAGTACACTTTGAGTATAAATAACTGATCATTTGATGGTCTTTCAGTAACTTTAATACAGTAATACAGGAGATCTGACACCTCAGGTTTGCTGAGAAAGCAGATGCATAAACTTTCCACATACTGGTACTGAGGTTATAATTCTGAATCTTCATTTGCTGATTTTGGTGGTAGCAGACTACTTTATGATGGAAGAACAAATATTCTGGAAACTTCTCTGTGCCACATTTGAACTTTTCTCTGCTTGGAGCCACAGACTCTTGAATTACTGACTCATTATTCAGATTTATGTTTAAAACTTACCTGTGGAGAGGAATACCTCTGCCTAGATGTTCTCTGGAGGTTTTCTTATGGAGAGAAAATTTGTTGTTGTTTTAGTTTTATTTGAACCTGTTAGTTAAAAGATTAAATCCTGTCTATCCTAGGAGATACCCTATTTTGGAGAGCTAATAAAAAAAAATCAAGAAAATAAAAACAAGCTATTAGGAGAATGCTGTCTTTATATTTACAATTTATTGGGGTTTGCTGTCCTTATGTTAGTATTTTCATGGGTGTTTTATGGACTGGAGTGTAATTTCATTGGTTATGATTACTTAGCATTTTTCTTTGTCAAAGATGGTAGATGTCACCCCTTCAGTTTCTAACGTTCTCAGTGTGTAGCTCTGGGAGACATCCAAAAACAGTCAGCAAAACTGGGGAAGAGCAGGATTACATTCTTGCTTTGTAGATGTTTCAAAGCTTGTGGGTAATATTGGGGTGACAGAGAAGCCAAAGGCTTTTTCTGTGCATTGTGATGGGTGGAAACAATTATTGGAAATACTTCTCAAGTGCATAGAGACAACAGCAGCAGCTGAAGTTGGAGGTTCTCATCCACTGCATTATGTCTTGTTTCCAGGAGTGACCAATAATGGATGCTTACATTGACTTGCACATTTTTATTAGGATCATAGTGAAATCATAGTTCAAGTGAAAGCAGTTTTGTTCATGCATGCTAGTGTAACTTAAAAGTATTTAGCTGATGCATTTTTAAGGTCCTCAATTTTTCCTAGTCTAGGCAAGCTTGCTACTTAAAGCAAGAAGTTTGAAATAGTTATCTCTTCTGAAAATGTTGCTATTAACTGATAATTTTTTCATGTTACTGTTAGGCATCGTATGGGAGCTCACAAATGCATTGAGTGTTTCTCAGAAATCAAAGATTTTGCGAGTCACTTTCCTGCTTACGTCCACTGTAGTTTATGCAGATACAACACCAGCTGTAGCAAAGCCTATGTGAATCATATGATGAGGTAAGAACTCTTCCAAGTTTTTACTGGCTTAGCAAATACTTCCTAAGTTCAGGTAAGGTGTGAAGTGTTTGTTAGGTGAGTTTTAAACTGGGTCCTCAGACTGGCGGGGAAATGCGTAAGGTTGGATTTTTTGCTTTGTAATGAAGGCTTAAACCCCACGTTCTTGTTTTGCTTTAAAACTCCAGTGGTTCAGGCAGTATTATATGTTTGCTTCAGAGTTTCTATGGGGTCTTCCATAATCACTTCAGCCTGACTTGTCAAATAATGACTAATGATTGCATGTTCTCTGGGTTTCAGATTGATTTTTACAAGTGCTGAACGCACATGGGCCACAGCTATTGCTAGTGAAATCTGTGCTCAGATTTAAAGAATGTCTCAAACAGCAAACTCAAGTGGATACTTTTTTTTACACTACTTGTGGTCACCCATAGACATAACATCTAATTTTGTCACCAGTTGTGGGGCAGCGTAGGGCATTAGTGATGACAGCTGTGAAAAAGCCTGTTAAGAAAACAAATGCATTAGTTTTCAGAGCCACAGAATTATACTATGCAATAATTAGATACAGGTCACATAGCAGTGACAGTAAAACAAAATTTTAAAAACCTACTTGTTAATCCTGTGCCCTGAACAAGCCAGCTGTATTATGGAAAATAGCGAAACTGATTTTTTTTCTGAATTCATGTACACAGAAAATGCCTTGGCATTTGTGAATGCTATAGTTCTTGAATCTGTGACCTAAGTCTTTAGATATATTTTATATGCATTGACCCTAGGCATACTAATTTCAATGCTCATGGAAGTCCTAGGCTGAAATAGTTTACATGCTTTTATGTGTATGATCTATTGTTTGCATGCTTAAAAAATCCCAGAATTAATGTGCTTAATTCCAATTGTACAAGAAAAAATTTACACTGGAAGGGTACAGGAATGTAAGGTAAAGTGTTCCTGTTGCTAGCGGTCTGGATGGCAGGTCAAGTTCATCCATGCGGTAATATCACCAATCTTTTGTCCTTTGTCCCCTTGATGCACTAATGCATCTCCTACCTGATCCTTTGCAGCACCTCTCATCACCTCTATTGGTGAGTGTAAGGGAAAAGTGATGGTGAGGAGGAAGACTGTTAGAGGGAGGCTGTTTGTGGAGGAGCAGCCCCTGTAGTGAGCTGCCTGCATGTTGTTCCATGGGAGAGAACAGTGTTGGCACATACTTAACCTGCATAAGAGACAACTTAGAGGTTATCTGAAAATTTCCTTTCTCATTGAAAGCCATCTCTTTAGGAAGCACGCGTTCAACCAAGTTTTAGCTCTTTTGTGGTGCACTCCATAGCTACAGCCATGGTTCTTCAAAAGCTGAACTGCTCATGGAAGCAATAGAAGTATGTTCTTGCAAGACTGTGCCAATAAAGTTAATCTTTTCACCTCCCAAACTCATTTACAAGGGAGGCAATGTTTTAAACTTGAGCTGAGATTCACAAGTTCATAAGCTTTAAGCAATTTAATGTTTAAGAATAAAGCAGTTCAGTTACTTAGGCTTCTATTTTCATGTCTTGTCATAAGCAAATTTCAGTACCATGAATAGTGAGGGGATATGTGGAGTAATGTATCCAAGAAAATTGGTCTAAGTGGTGATGTTTTCATGTATTTAGTTTTCACAGTGCTCGTCCGAGTAAAAGATTTTGGATCTTTAAGAAGCATTCAGAACAGCTACGGTAATTCAGCTTTTTTCAGTTACAGATCATGATGTTGAACTAATTATAATTATAGTTGAGATTATAACCTCTTGAATTTCCACAATTTAGAGCAAAGAAATAAAACCATTAGCTTTTCCAATAGCAGTGTTCTGGTCAGTGACAAATACTTATTTGTCCACATTTATGAACTTAATTCTGAGCAGTTTTAAAATTTTTTTAATTACTATTATTTTTTTGGTTATTCACAAGGTGCAAAATGGGGAGGGGGTCAGGGAAAGAAAAAAACAACCATCCAAACAGAGAAACTCATGCTCTACAGATAAATTTCTGTCTAAAGTCATGTTCTTTGTACTATATCCAGCATGGAGATGCCCTGCTCATTGATGGGAATTTCCTGATACTAGTTGCAGTAGAAAAAGTAAGATTGTTTTTGTGAATCATCTCATCTGAAGTTGAATGATTTTTTTTTTATAGTCTGTCCAGTTGATGTAAATTAAGAAAAGTGTTTCCATGGCCATGTTGTATTTACAGTTCCTTTTTACTTTGTATTTCCTAGAGGTGTGACTGTAGTGTGTCTTAACTGTGATTTCCTGGCTGATGCTTCTGGCTTGGATAGAATGGCCACACATCTGAGTGAGAACCACACTCACACGTGTCAAGTTATTATAGAGAAGGGTGAGTACATGCAGTGTCTTTTTTATACAGTATATAAATACTTACATGGATGTCTCTTGTGTTATCACAGTGCTATTTTGAGTTGTGTTATTTCTGTGCTTGCATTTGACAGTGAGTACTTCTGTATTTCTGTATTTTAAAATATTCTTAATTAAATCCTTTGTTTTTATTTTCAGTTTCCACAGATAACCCAACTGCTGCACAAGTGTCTCAGTAAGTTTTATTTTACTGCTTAATGTTTTTTTTTCTATTAATTTAGTGATAGATGGCTAAAATTTGCACTTTGAACTTGGGTTTCTTTTAAATTCCGTGGAATTTGAAATGTATGGATGAACACAGGCCTTTACTGTACTAGTGCTCTTTCATCTTACCATGTCCACAATTACAGGAATAAAGAGATAAAATGACTACCTATTGCAGCTAAAACAAAGTCAGGCTTTTGTTCAGTTTGGAGAGATATAAATAATTGTTGCAGTGTTGGAACTTCCCAATTCTGACCTGTCTATATACGAGACTGTTATTTCTACTTAATACTAGCTTTATCAAATTAGTGTTTTATGTTCTTTATGAAATATGAATGCAAAAAGGAGTGTCCTTTACTGAAATAGGACAAATTCAGTCTTAATATTTAAAAATATTTAGGAATTATTTTCAAAATTATGTTCTTTATATGATAAAGACATACTGTTTTGTATTAGCTTTTTTATTCTGACTTTCAAAGAAGAATTAGTATGTATTAATCAGGGTTTTTTAAGGATTTTAAAAAGACCCTGCAGTATCATGGAGATTGTTTCAGATTGTGTTAGTTTGGGGTTTTTTAAACCTTAGAAGAATCAGACATGCTAAGCCCTTCCTGATTGTCCTGGAACAGTTTTTGAGGCTTTACGGTGTAGTTTATGAGCCTATTTATGCCTTAATTCAAGGTGTAGGGGTCAGTTAAATCAAACATTTGTGTTTTCTTCATACCATTTCAGAACATAGAATCAAAAATGTCAATTAGACTGCAAAGAAATATTTTTAAAAAGAGAAGAAAATGGTTTAACCCTCATAGAGTCCATCTAGCCTTTACCGGGATTCTAAAAGGAATTTAGATACTCTCATGCATGATGAGAACTCTGCCAACAGAGGGGATAAGTTCTTAGGCCTCTAAGCATAAATCAGCTTTCACTGAGTTTTGGAAATATCCCAAATAGATTATTTAATGTTTATTAGGTATTTTCTTTCTTAGTTTCCTTAAAGTGGCTAGTAAGAGGGGGTCCTGTAGTAGTTTAGCTTTCAGTGAAACTCAAACAATGAGAAAATAAAGTGTTGAGCTATGATACTAGTGGAAACCTTAGCTTTTGTATTTGGAGCTGGCATTAGGTGTTGGGAATTAATACTTGCTGAACTGTATGGAAGGAAAGATTATAGATGTGTTGAATGGTGGCTGGAGATGTACAGCTGTGGCAGGCTGTTAGTACTGCAAAAGGACCTTGCTGTCTTGAATACATTACAGAGATAGATGGAAATATGTAAGAATGTCAGATATATGGGTATGTGTGTATTACTCAGAAGCAGGTGGGGGTGCACTGAAAAGATTTGAAGTAAAGTCAAGAATATATGCAGGATTGTTTCTGCAAGATGTTAGGTTAGGACAGATGCAGATAGCGATTATTTCTGAGAGTTCTGATGCCAACATAAAACTAGTTACTGGTACCACATGAAGTGATACAAAATCCTGGATGGTGTTTTTTTAACTGTCAGGCTCATAGACTTCATTAATTTCAGTAAATCTTGTCTGTTTCCATGTACTAGCTCTCTGATACTTTGGACAAGAATATATCATTGCTGAACTGAAGAGTATGAGTATACCTGTGGAGCAGATTTTTTAATTCATAATTTGCTGTACAGAGTACAAACAAAAATGTTCATCTTTTTGCGGGCTGGTTCTTAGTGGTACTCTTTGGTTGCTTTGGAAGAAGAGGAACTTGCAGATAATATTCATAACTTTTGCTGTATAGTTTCTCAATGATCTCTGAATGTTCCTTCCAATTCTTTGACCTATAACTCAATGACTTGTTTATGGGGCTCTTTAGAATCACTTCATCATTGGAAACAATGACTCACAATTACAATCTTGAACACTTTTGGATCTTCTCTTGCATCTCTGATGGTGTCTTTTGGTGTCTTTTATTATGTATTGGATTGTCTGTGTGTGTTTTAAAGCTCATCTTTATTGCTAATGATCAGACATGTTCCATGAACTCTGTACTGTTACAGAGCCTGTCTTTGGACCAGAATCCTGCCATTAGTAATACAGATAACCTAGCTGGGGATGTTCCAGAAGAATTTGTTTTTTAAATTTTTATTCTACATAAGTCTCCTTGTTTATGTGGTGCTCCACCTTGTGCTGGGGGACTAAGATGTAATAACTATGCGAGTACTCTTCTAATGCTCAACTCTCTGCTTTTCACAACCATTAACATATTTTTACATGAACTGACAGCAGACATTTTTGTTGCAGGGCAGTTGAAAGTGAGCAGGTATCCTATACTGCCTTGGCTCACTGATACATCATTGTGGACCAGAAAATTGAACCCAGTCCAGCTTGGGATTATTTTGGTATGTAAGCAAACAAGGATCTGACCAGACCTTTTCCTTTTTCTTCATGCATTGAAGCTGTGGTATTCTCTTCTTGCATCTTTTAGACAGCAGGTCTGGTCTTTTCTCCTAATATTGTAGTCAAAGGCCCTTTTTGATAATGTTCTCTGCTTTGCAGCATTGATTTGCAGCTTTCTGGGGGCTGTACCCAGTTGAAGAGAGGCCTACCAAGAGTTTCACTTATGTGATGCAGCGTTTCTTTGCTGCTCATGTGCAGTGTTTCTTCCCTGCTCCAGTCTATCAGTATCATCCCAAGCTAGAGTAGTGTGTAAATGGGATGTATATGGGCTGACATCAAAGCCCATTTTGTTCTGAACTTGATCCCACCTTCTGAAACTAAAAGGCTTTGTCATTCTTTTTGGGTGTTCACTAAGCATAAAAGTCCTGATCTATTTAATATTCAAGTAAGTTGCATTTTTTTTTCTGCCAGTGACTTTATGGTATACAGTGCAAAATATGCTTTGAATGACTTCTGTTGCATGTAACTACATAAACTGAGTCTTGGCCAAGGGAATTTATTAGCTGCTTTGCTCTCTGGTAGGTAAGCTTCTTTTTGCTCCAAACTACCGCGAGAGGAGGAAAGCATGTAATGGAAGTACATACATTTATTGAGACTTGATTCTGAGGGTGGAGCAGCTACAGTTCCAGTTCATTCACACCTTGTTCTTTTGGTATCACCTCTCATCTTCAAGGATGCTCTACTCAAGCTGCTGAGACATCTGCTGCTTTTGATTTTACTGCCTCTGACTTCATCCTCAGTTCTAGATTATCTATGGCAAGTTTATCCATCAGGATATGTGATGAGCTTTCCTTTTGCCATGGTGAACATCTAATGTTCCTCCAAACTCAGCCTCCTGTTTCCAGTGGATATGTCTTGGTTGAATCTCTCATTTCCTAGCCTGCAAGCAACATAATACATAAAGCTTACCTCACTCAAGGATCAGTCACTGATATAACTTCCTAGTTATAAGAGTTTGGTTTTGGTGAATGCAAGCTGTTCTTGATTTGCAGCACTTTCTTTTTATGAATAATCGAAGTCTCTGAGATTAATTAATTCTGACCAGTTTTTTTGTCCTCTTGACTTTTAGTACTCAAACAGTCACAGGTCTGGTGATAGTGAGCTTCTGCAGCCATTGTAGTATTGCTAATATTGGCAAGGATCCCGTCATCCATTGTCTCTTCTGCATTTTTGTGATTGAACATCTGCACATTTACTCAGTACTCTAAAGTCTTGTTCTTTTTGCTACTTTTTTCCTTCTGACAGAAGCTGTGTTCCATCTTGATTGCTGCTGTTCAGCTTCAAGCATCACTTACCTACCACAGGTTTTTCTTGCAGGACTTAATTCTGTTTTGACACAGCAGCATTCAAAAAAGCATAGTGGGTTTGTGTTTTCATTGTGAACATGCTGTTCATTTCAGAGGAAGTTGAATCTGTATTTCACTTTCATTCAGGTTTCTGACAACAACAAGAATGGAATGTGATTGCAGGTTTTTGTGGCTTTCAGAAACATTCTCTAAGAATTTCTCAGAAATTACACTAGACAGACACTTGGATTTGAAGTTGTATGAATTATACATCTTTCGAATGCTTATTTGGAATATTATCCTTCTGTTCTTTTGCAGCTCTGCTACAGAAATTAAGATTTCACACTTGCATTTTAAAAAGTTATAGACTACTTACAGAAATGAGAGATTTGTGGAAATGGTTCATGTAGAATCAATTGGCCTTGTGACATCCTGTTTCCATTTGTGTGAGGAGCTTGGAAAAGTTACTCATGTGGAAAACTTATAAAACCGCTTCTAAATCATGCAAATAAACCTGCCTGCCTTAGTATTGAATCTCTCTTATGGTCCCAACAATTGACATGGATAATGCAACATATTGGACCATATCTGCAAGGGTAGAGCACGAATATGCATGATATAACCAGGTTAGCTTATGGTCAAAGAATTAAGATTTCATTTGTATGTACCTTAACCTATCTCTCTTTTGTTATTTTTAGGACATCCAGTGTCACTGCTTGACTAGCCAGTTATGTCTTATCTTTGCTTTGAAAGTCTTACAAACAAAGTAAATGTTTGTTTCTGTTGTTCTGTTACATGTAACTGTGCAGCATTTGAAGTTACAGCTGTCGAAATAGGGAAGTTCTGCTGGAAGGTGGGATTCATAGCAGAAAAAAACCTCCCAAGAATCCCAAACCCAATGACCTTTCCATTCTTTTAGGTGTAAATAAATTTAGATTTATTAATACTGGGTATGATTCAGTTGAGTGTCTGGAAGATACCTTGAGTCACTTAAAGTTGATTTCTAGAAATTCTTGAAGCTACAGTCATCCCAGAAAAGGTTACTTTTGGTTAGGTGTGGACAAAAAAGAAATGTTTGGCAAAAGATTCCAGCTGAGTTTGTTCTGCTTATCCAGTGAGCCTTTGGTTGTAAGAAAACAGGAGAGATTGCTGGGAAGACAGTGGCTCCTGATTTGAGCTCTCTGTGTGTGTGCAAGTACATACAATTTTATTATGTGAGAGCAGGGCAAGCAATGACACTGAATTTCAGTAGAGTACTCCTATTTGTCCTTAACTGCATTTTAGAGTCTAGTTCTTGTTACTGACTCCCGATCTCTTCCAGCAGTCCTAGATGGCTCTTCACCTCTCAACTAAAGTTTCAGATCAAACTGAATTTAGACTTCAAGGTGTATAAATTCTTGTTCTTACTTGACTTTTATTCTGAATCTCTTTGGTTTTATGGCTGATCCATTCTATTGACTATCTCAAGGTGAAATTTTGTGCTCAGTTGCTCCTTTTTTATGGGCATTTTTTTTTAAGGATTGACAATTAAAGAGCATATTTTCATTGTTCTTAACTAGAACTTCATGTAGAGTGAAGAATCTTTGGAGGGTTCTAGAAAGGTTTCAGAGTTGCTCAAAAATGTTGGACCAACAGGCTGTACTTACTGCAGGTGGTCAAAATCTTTGTTGTATTTTCATAATGTTCTTTCCAGAAGCACTGTGACTTCACAGATGTAACAAAGTTTTGGCTTTGTTGGTGTTTGAGACCTATGGGATTTAAGACGACTTGTAGCATAGAAGTGTTGGGAACATCAGAAGGTGATAATTTTCTATGGTTTAGTGTCTGTTTGTGCAACTTCTGCCAATTACAAAATAGAAGGAACTGCTTTCTAAAACTATTCCTAAACAAAAATAAGGTTGAGGGTATACATCATGAATCCAAGGTAAAGTATAATAACAAAGATGTGGTTACTACAAAATGTTACAAACTCTGCTCATTTCCAAACCAGCATAAATTAGCCAGTTTGAATCCATTCTATAAGCTATAAAACATGGACACAGAAATCTCTCAAATTTGATCATGTAAAGTAACATTTATAATGGATTTAAAATGATCTATAGATATTGGATCCAATTCACACCCATTTAATTTAGTGGCAAAACTTTGATTTACTGAGACGAGAAGAACAGTTTTGTCCTTGGATACATAATATCTGATATATTTGTGTCTTAAGTTGTTCTGGTCTTTCAGGAGTGGCTGTTTTATGACAAAGGGCTATTTCCAACATATTTAAGTTCTTGCATAGAAATCATTAAAGCAGTAAAGCTAAGCTAAGTATTTGGTGTTGCATCATCTTTTACTGGTGTGACTGCTCATGATTAAATACTTCAGAGTATTTAAGTCCTGACCCAAAAAAAAGTGTTCTCATTTGATTTATCTCGATTATTTCTGTGTTAATTAGAAGAGTATTTTTACAGTGCTACCAAAACCAACCCTGTTTTGTAGATATTTTTGCCATCTATTGTTACAGATTATGATGTAATAGTAATATGTGATTGATTGTGCTACAGTTTAAGATGCTGGTTAGCTCCTAGAACATTAGTGTTAGAAGGTATTCATAATGTGCTGAAACTATGTGCTTAAATTCTTTAAAAGGTCTGGGTTTAGGCTGCTTTTTTGGATTTAGGAAAGTACGTGTGGTTGATCAATCTAATATTAGTATACAGTTTTCATAAAATTTAAGTGGTAAAGCTGTTTTTTATGTCAAATATTTTGCACCCTGTAGACAACCATTAAGACTTGCTGAGGTTGTGAATAATTTAATTTATGATTAATAACATTATCTAAATATAATAGAGGCGGCACCATACTTCAGCAGATTAAATTTGCCTTTAATGCAGCATCGACAAAGAAGATACAGGCATAAGCAATTTTGAGGGCTTTGTTTGGTTCTGCTTTTCTTCTATAGGAAACCTTTAAAAGGTTAGATTTTGTTAGAACTGATGACTTAACAAGTTTTGTAGGAGACACTTCTTGCTATCTCTGCGATAACATTTTCTTATAGAAACACAGAAAATCAATTTTGGTGATGTTGTGATAAGCTGTTTAATTAATGTGGTTTTAAAAGTCAATAAATTTAAATAATTTATAGCTCATCTAATGTATGGACTGTGCCTGTAAAGGTATTTTGCAGGAAGCAAAATCCCCTCCAGATAGTAGTTGGAGGTCAGCTGCAATGTTTTACAGTTGTCCTAAAGTAAATTACAGCCCTGTTCTGGATATTTGGTTGTGGTAGACAAGTAAAAGATAACTGAGCTTATATTGTGGAATTTTTTTGTCAAGTAGCTTTATGCACTTAATTTAACATTTCAGATCTTAAAATACTTCAGTCATGGTTTAAAAGGCCTTTCTGGTGAGGAGATCAATCCTCAGGTAGAATTAGAATAAAAGTAATGCTCACTGTCTTAAGAATGTTGCTTGCTGGATTTTTTGCTTTCCTTGTGTATCTTCATATTCAGGAAACATGGAAATTGGTAACTGCGAGATCTGGAATAATGTTGACTCTGTAATTTTTTGTAGGCCTATCAGAAATCTAAATTATCTCACAGTAAATATTCTTAATGTTTTTCAAAAAATATCATCTTTGGATTCTGGTTTTACAGATTTTTTTTTTTTTAGAAGTTGTCTTTCTGTTGCCCTTCAGAAAGGGAAGTCTTGGTACAGAAATCCCAGGTGGTAAGAGAGTGGGAGAGGTCCTCAGGCCTAGGAAAGATTTGTCTTGTAACACTGCTTGCCAGCTTTCCAAAATGCACAGGTTTTGGTGAGTTTCTTTAACAGAAGAAATGGTTTTGTAGAAATGAGAAGACCATTCATTTTCATTCAAGAAAGTGTTAAGAAAGTTTCTCTTACACAGTCACACCTTTTCCATAGATTCCATTACCACTTTGGGTGTCTTTCTCTTAGTTTTTCTTTTTATCCCATATAGTTTTTCAACATTGTAGATGTCAAATTTGCATTTTTTTTCTCCACAAAGTTGTGTTCCATAATACTGGCTTTCATTTAAAAGGTAAAACAAAAAATGCAACCTCTTTTGTCTAAACCCAAATAAAAACATAAAACCCAAACCCCACACCGTAGCTTTTACAGTTGGAGAAGATGGAGAACACAGAACAGGAAAAGCTACTTTGATGTTAACTGAGTTTACAGAGCATCTGCCAGACCTTTCAGAACAGTGAGCTGCTGCTCTGGCAGCGTGCTCTGGGCCATGTGGAACCGCTGGTTGTTTTTTCCAATGCTGTTACTTTGCTGCAGCCAGGTGCTTGAGATTTTAGTTGTTTGTTGAAATACACAGCAGAAGGTCAAAGGACAGACCCTTAGGGTACTGAAGAGCCAAAAATACAAATGGATGAATAAGGTAGTTTAAAAACATAACATTTAAAATTCCCAGAGAGAAATCCAGAAATCTTTCTTTGCTGGTAATCCTCAGGGGCAAACAGGTCAGTCAGGGCAGAGGAAAGTGGTGGGTGGAGAAGGAGGTTCTGAGGGAGAAGATAGAGTGCAATACTGCCGAGTTGGAAATGATTTCTTAGCATGGCTCATGTGTGTTTGGGTTTTGTATGGCAGAAATAGAACAGAGTACAGCAGCCATATTGCAAAGGGTATTTTAAAATACAGAAGCAGCTTAACTTTGCCATACAATTTTCAGATATTTGCTGTGTAATGTGCCCTCATTGAAACAAAATGTACCAGTTCTGTGGGGGGAAAATTACTATGCTAAAAATATGTAGCATTGTTTATGTAGTTTTAAGTAAGAGGTGATTCAAATAATGATTTTTAAATGTTCATCTTTATATACAGTGACCTCTCCTGTTTTTGAACCAAAATTAACTTGCAGTTGTATTGAGACAGAAAAAAAATGTCTAAGTAATTAATTTTGTCATTTAGGCACTTTGTGTTTCCTAAATTAGAATAATATGTGAGTAAGATGCCCTGTAATATAGAAAAAGCTTTTAGAAGGCTGCTTGTTTTTATTCACGTGCTTTTCTACTGTTCTAAAAATGGAAGGAAAAAATGAATTTGTTCATGTTGTTTAGAGTTAAAAAGTTTATTTGATTGAATAAGTTTTAATAGAGACTCAAAAGTTTCTTCAGTGACAAACATTCTCTTGAATCTTCAATATGTTTACACTTAATGTAATAGCATTTGGAGGGCTCAAACTCTGTAATGCTTAAAAAATGTATTAACTTCAACTTGCTTTTCCTTCACTTTTTTGCCCTTTTTGTGCTAGGAAAACACAAGTTTAGTTCAGAAACTTTTTCTGTCCAAATATAAAACTGTCCAGACGTAGTTTTTATCCTATTCACTAAGGCATAATTTAAATTACATGTTTATGGGAAAAGCTACAATAGTTCCTTTCTAGTTTTGCTTTGTTTCTGTGATTTGGGTGATTTTTTTTTAAATTTGGAAGACTCTTTGGAGACATCTTTGCTGAGATCCATGCTTAGTCTTTATTACATAACACATTTGTGGGAATATCAGTGTGAAAATGTTTCTACAACTTTATATTGCCAGCAGCTGTTCGTGAATGTAAAATAAAAGTAGTATCATTAATTATTACAGAAAATTTCAAGACCTAGTTTATCTGAAGGAAAAACAGAAACACCAGCTTTTGAAAGGTAAATACAATGATCAGCTGCATCTTGAAATCAGGTACATAAAATAACACATGCTGTGTTATTTATCAGGTAATTGGGCAAAAAAAATGTTTGATTAGTATTTTCATAACATTTCCTATGATAGAAATTTTTCAGTGGCAGTTGTAAGGTACTTCCTCAGCAAGACATGGAGAATTTAGGTTCCAAGTGTCAAATCACATTTTAAGTAATGCTTAAATAGCAAATTAGTCAAGATTTGTAGGATATTAAATAAATTGACCTGATGGTTAAAATAAACTTTTTTATCATGTTCTCTGTGAGTTAACAGTATTACTGGGGCTATTGGCAAGCTATTTTAAAATACAGTATAGAATGTTAATTCTTGTCTATTTCTTTAGGCCTTTAAAGACCTGTGTCTTTTATGGAAAGCATACTCGACCAAATTCTTAGCAGAGCAAATGTGTGAAATTGTTGGGTAACTAATAATTACAGCTCTACACTTAAATAATGTCAGTCTGGGGAAAGAATTGAAATTTTACACCTTTTATTGGCACATATTGTGGGTAGACTTATGCTTTGTATTATTCCAGATTCAACAGCCTGAAATGTATTATTCCAGTCAGTGATCTTTCACAATTGTTGGTGCAAAATTAACCTTTAAAAACTTAGTCAAAACTTAATTGTGCTTATTTGCTATATAGGCATTTATAGTGACTTAAAAAAAAAAAAAGACTGAACTGCTTTCAGAGTATCTGTCTGCTTCATCACTTTTTATTCTGTCATGTGCAGTGTGGGTCAAATTGTTTGAAATTCTGCCTTCCTATAAAATGCTTGCTTAATAATTGAGACTAAATGGTTCAGGTACTGGAAGTTATCTCTGTCTTTAGACTACGGATTAGTAAATGGTCACTGTAATTCTAGTTGAACATGATGTGCTACTTCTTCTTATCCTTGTGTCTAAGTAGACAAAATAATTTTAATGTATAAATCTATTCTGTGCTTTCTGATGAAAACTTTGTTTGATGCTATGTTATAGGCTTTAAGACACACATTTGGAGTCTTGTAGCTCTAGCACTAGAGATTCTCAGTCCTCACACTTTTCTCTGTTATTAACCCAAGGTAGTTGTGTTGATATTAGCAAAGAATTAGTGCTCCAGGAGCAGATCAGTAGACGAAAGCAGTTGACACTGAAAATGCTGCATCTTTTCACTGCATTGCGGTTCAGAGGTGTTATTTTAGACCAGACTCATGATCCCTGGACGGAGTGCTCATGCTGTGCACACATGCAGAGCTGTGTGGAACATCCCCTGTTGATTTGGACTCTTGAGGACTCAGCTCCCTGAGGGGCTGGAGCACTTGTGGATCAGAGCTTCCAGTTCATTTTCCTCCAAACAGAAATGTTTTGAGGTACTGGTACTGCCTTGTAAACCAAACTACTTATGTGGGAGCAATAAGGAATGGATCACGCCAAACTTAATGTAAGTGCAGCTGTAGTACAAGCTTTGTTACCTGGAGAAATACTTCTCCACTGACTGAAGGGAGTGTTTGCACACACTTTGCAACTACTCTGTATGCAGATATGTTAATGTCACTTGTTTTTTAGGGTTGAGGTTTTTACCTTCTTGCTGTAGAATTTTTCCCTGAATTATTTTTTAAATCCTAATATGAAATATGAATATAAAATAATAAAATACTCGTAATAAAGTGCAGCTAAAAAACTTGTGCTAGTAGGATTTTGAAACAGCAAGTGATAAGAGCCTGGCTTTCCTCAGCCTCACTTGGCACCCAAATCTTGCATTTTCTGTACAATGAGAAACAAGAAAACTAAATTGCTTTAATTGTTAAGCTTCTGTATCCTGAGGTGGGTGTGTGTTTGTACTCGGCAAACTCATCTCTTGCATTCAGAGCTGTAGGTTATGCTGGTCCCTTGAAGTAGTCTTATTGTAAGCCCTGATTTCAGATGGACTCTATGGCAGCCATTTCATTAATATATCCCATACTTGGTGGTCAGGTCATGAAGCTGGACTCATTGGTTTCATTAAACACAAGTCAGATTTTGCATTCTAACTGTTCACTGACATCCTCTTTTCTGTATAATACAGCTGTTAATATTCTTGCATTCTTCTGTATTTTTGATGCCTGAATTTTTAGTTTTCTTGCCCTGTAACCAGTCCTATTTGCACATAGAGGACTAAAAGCACTTTTAGTTGCTAGTACTGGATAGCAGGCTTTTCTTTTTCAGCTACTGACATACTAACAGAATGAATTCTTGAAATATTGTATGATTTTTCTTTTTATTGTGGTATTTTAGTACATCACAATTGCTGGGGTCTGCTGATTCATCTGCAGTTCTCAGCAGAGGCAAATTATTTCATTGGAGAGCTGTTCTATCTAAAGGAACTTACTGTTGTGCTTAGCAATCTGAAAGATCGCTGTTGTTTGTGGATAATTGTTTTTGTGATGTGATTGTTGTGCAGCTACATATATATAGATATAGATTTATTTTCTTCCCCCAGCACTTCTTCCTCCCTTTCTGTGTTTTGCCAAAAATGAGTGAGAATAAGGGGCTGGGTTTGGTTGAAGGTGGGATTTTGGTTACTAGAAGATGAGGAAGATTGTGATCAATTTGTTCTGTATGTTAAGGGCATATTTGTCCTTTGAGGAGTTTCTTGGTGTGAATCTTGTCTCTGTGTGTATACACCTGTGTGTAATCCATCTGGGTTTTTCAGTGTGGAAACACTGCTCTTTGTGGGATAATTAGGCATTAGTCATCCCTTTATTTAAAACCTATTTTTTTGGGTTTTGCATGTCTGTGTTCAAAATGTCCCACAAAAAGCACAACACTGTGCCTGTTAGCTCTGCCACTAGATCTTGCCCTCAAGCTGCTTGTTGAAAAATAGCAGCTAAAGGTCATATGTGTGTACACTGTTTGATGAAGAGTTGACTAGATTTTCATATGTAAGCAGTTGTAAATATTGGACTAGTATTTATATGGCTCTGTATAACTGAAGTCGTTCTCTGGAATAGATAAAGAAATTAGGAACAATTATGGCAAACCAGTTATGTCAGCCACAGCTGACGGGTGCTCCTGAGCATTGGCTTTTGTGTTGGAACTTAGTCTTGAGATTTCCCTCCAATATTACCTTCTTTGCCCTTTTCTTTCTAGACATCTGAGAGAGAAGAACTTGGATAGATAAACTGTATATTCGAGAATGTCATCTACACTTTAGGTAGTCCACTAAATGAGGAAAAAAAACCCCAAACCCTAACATTTCTGTTTGACAAAAGCAGCAAATATAGGTTGTAATTTGTTGAAGAGGTTGGCCTATCTCTTGAGTTCATTCCTTACTATGAATGAAAAATCAGTGTAACAGGATGAAAAGGTTCTTATGGCTACCCCAGTGACCAGTAAGATCTCACCACTGAAGGATATCCCAACAGTCTCTTACTCCTGCTCAAATTATTCCTCTGACTTAGAGTAGAAGTAGGAAGTGGAATGTTCTTGGATTAGTTTATATAAATGGAAGTAAAACTTGTAAAGAGATTTCTGAATGTTTGTAGCTCCTTTTCCAGAATAACAATTTTCTGTAGAACTCAATATTATTTATCATATAAATGAATCACTTGAATTGTTTTCAATTCCTGGATGAGTAGAACATAGGTAGGGTTTCAGCTTGAAAATATGTCAAAAAACGTAGTAGCAAAGAATTGGTTCTTCCTTGTAAGAGTTCTGAACTGCGTGTTGCTTACGTGATTTGAGTGGCTTTAGCCAAAAATTGTTTCAAACCACTTGAAGAAATAAAATAAAAATGCATTTTGATTAATGAGATATTTGGTGATAATTGTGTTTCTCACAGCGTTTTTCTGCGTGTTACTGTTCAGAGACTACTTTCAATTTAAGTTTTAAAAGTTCATTTGGGAGACTTTGCTCCTATTTTCACTTTCTAGATGGAATTTATATCTGAAATCAGACAAATAATTGTTCTTCCAGCTTCCCCTTTCCTCTCCGCCACACCTTCTTTTGTCTGTCACCATCATAATTTTAGGTAATTCAATCTTGCTTTTATCATTCTGAAAAACTTTGGATTGATTAAAATTATATTAAACTTTTACCAGATTTAATCTTTACAGGAAAAATTGAGCTTTTTTATTTCTGCATTTCCTCTTGATAAATGCACAGTTTTACTCTGAAAGGTGACTGAAATTGCTACCTCACAGATACACTTTTTCAGTGAATCCAGGTTGTGATTGCTCTAAATAAATTTTAGATTTGTTAATTTAGATTTCCAGCTGTTAGCTTTATTCTCATGAGTATTGCAGAGTCAGTTGGTGGTATAAAGCCATTTTATCTGCATCTGTGTCAAGAGGTTGTGCAGCAGAGGAACTATAGGTATTGTTTTGGGAAATTCCGTGTGTCACACAAAGGCAACCTTCCTTTCTGAGCTGAAATGCAAGAACTAGGGTACTAATTGACTGCTAAATACGAAGCCGAGTTTGTAAATAGATAAGAAAAATGCAGCTGTTAATGAAATTCTGCCTTTCTTGCTTTGAAGCCTCGTGACAAATCCCAAAGAGGAAATCTTCAATACCCCTCTGAGTGTCACTTTGCAGAGTATAGCCATGCATTGCTTTATTTCATTTATAATACAAAAATATACAAATCATATCTAAAAATAACTTGTTTTGGTTTTTTTCAGCAAACAAGAGCATGACTCTTCAGATGAAACAAAAGAGTGCAGTAGAACTCAAACTAAAAAAGTTGCATCCGTTGAAAAGAGTGAAGAAGACTCATCACTGTCAAATACAGAAAATGTTCCTAGTTTGGAACTCCCTGGCAACAGCTCAAAGAATTCTTTGCATGAGAAAAGAGCATACTGTGATTCAGCTAATAACAAACAGTTAGTAGATGAGAAACAAAAATGTATTCGTGATGAAAGTGAGATGAAAGCATGCCAAAGTTCAGATGACGTTGTCCTGAAGGAGCAGACTAAAGTGAGTACCTTGGATGAAACGGCGCTTTCAGCAATGAACGTGAGGGACTTAAAGCTGACGTTGGGGGAAGATGTCAGTTTTGAGCAGTTCTTGAGAAAGAGGGATGAACTCGAATCTGTTAGTTCAGACATAAGTGAACAAGGCAGTATTCATTTGGAGCCTTTAACTCCATCAGAAGTACTAGAGCATGAAGCTACTGAAATTCTCCAAAAAGGTAATGTCACACCTTCGTCAAAGAAAGCAGGGCAGCTCGCTGAACAAACAGATGAGACTTCTAGAGAAAGCAATCCCAGCAGAATGGAAACAACTGTAAACAAGACAGATGAAAATGAAGCAAGCTGAAATTACGTTAATTTTATTGTTTGTTTTATATTATGGTAAGAACACCATGGACCATTCCTGAGGAGTGTGCTTATGGATGCTAAATATTAAAGATTTTAAAAGGGAGGAAAAGAGAAAGAGACACCAAAGGGAAGTTTGCCTATGGAGATAGCATGTATGTGTATGTATGACTGAATTCATTAAGCTTCAAAAAGGTAACACGTTCAAATACATCTTCCTGTCTCTTGGATGTGATATATTATTAGATTGATACTTGAAAAGAGGTATAAATTCTAATTTTTTTGTAGTTAACTAGCCCAGGATAAGGTGATTTGTTCGCCCAGAAAGTATTTTTCTAACTTCTTCAGTGTGAATATCATTGAACTGGGGATTGAGTAGAAATTCACTTCTGATGCTGATATGGAGCACACTTGTAATGAAGGTTATTGGTCTGCTGATAGCTTAGGTAAACATAAACCTTGGAACTTGGTGTCACATTCCTGTCTGTAAAAGCACGTAAACAGAAGTATATTAATTCGTGCACCTCTGTACAGGTGTAATCCTGCCAGGCTGTAAACTTACCTTAATAAACTTTCAGTGAAAGTGGAATTATTACAATAAAAATATATATTTGTGGGGTTTTCACTGTGCAGGCTGTGCAGAAATACCGAACATAACTGTATAAAGTAGGACATAATGCTGGAAGTACTGTAGCTATTAGGCTTTTACCATTGGTTTAATTATTCTTAGCAGTAGACCCGTAGGAATGGTCTGTAAGTCACACCAAAGTATGGTTTAATGTAAAAATGGTTTTAAGCAAAAATAAGGAAAACTCCAAACTGGAAACACCACCTGGCATGCGTTCTGCCATTCTGCAGCTGCTACTGGCTAACTTAAAAGTAGAACACAAGGGCATATAAAGTAGAATTGTACAGCTCAGTTTCAGGACTTTTTGTAGTCTAAGTTATGTACAGAAAGATAGCTGCTGGTTTTGGTCTGGTTTTTTGGTTTTGGGGGTTATTTTTATTTTCTAGTTAGCTAGATTTAGGAATGCATACGATTAACAGTAGCTTGCTCTTTTGATTTCATCGCTCCATTTGTAAGATTCAGAATGTGCTTTTGACTTACAGTTTTGTTTTTAATGAATGTTAAATGTTTTGAACAGCTGTTAAAACACTGCTGTAAATTATTACTTTTTGAGTAAATATTTGCAACAAAAATTTGTCTTTGTCTATAATTTTATGCTCAGCTTGAAACTTTGGGCATAGCCTTCTCCCATTTTTTAAAAAGATTTAGTGACAGTTCCCAAAAAATAAGTAACTTCAGTATTGTGAATTTGAGACGTATGTTTCGTTGGGGATTTTTGTTAGTTTTTTGTTTGTCTTATTTTAGAATTAAATGAGCAAGTGCCTATGCATAAACATTTTTTGTACCTGTGTATTGTGATATGATGTGCTAACCTTTCCAGACTATACAGATATTTTTCTGGCCCATCAGCCTGCAAGTGAAGTTTCCTCTGTCCTCTTAGATTCACCGAGCTCAGCTGCTAAATGAGTCTAACAGTATTGAAATCCAGAGACCATCCAGCTTACTATGGGAGCCTCTTAATAAACCAGATCTCAACAGCCTCTAAAGTTCCTTCAAGCTCTAAAGAGATGTATGATTTAAATTTTGAACTGCATCTTCATTTTCCTCCATGCATGTGTAGAAGACTTTTAAAAAAGAAAATTGGAACAGTTTACATACTCACAGCTCTTTGGGATCTGCCACTTGAAGAACTTCAAATACCACGACACATGAAAAAGCTGACAAGAATAAGTTGCATTATTCTTTTGTTTTTTAAAGATTTTAGTGAAATCATTAAATAGTGGTTTGGTTAACCAGTCTCATGTCTTCATGCTTTTACACATGGAAGATTACTCATTGTGATGCTTCATTTTATGCAGTTTAAAGCACCTAATCAGCTACAAAACTGAATGTGTGTGTTACCAAGGGAGTTCCTGAATGCATCTGTGTTGAAACCCAGGGAAATCTGTAGTATTTTAAATTTGATTGATCATCTTCCATGCAAATTATATATTTTGAATAATGCTCTGATATGTGGTGTTAGAAAAGATTAAGTTCAACTGGAACCAGTTACTTGTAATCTTCTCACATTTGTCTTTTATTATGCAATTAGATTTTTAAAACATTTACCATTTTAATAAGAATTTGGAAGGATTTGGCCACCTGGTGTTGACAAAAGGTGGAATATAGAACTCAAAGTTAAAAATCTGCATATTTGGCAGAATTATATCTGTATCATCTCAGTTGCTTATTATATAAAGCATTGTTTGTTTCAAATGTTAAAAATGCTTATGCAAAAGGAAATGTTAGGTTCAAACCACTCCAGTATCTTCTGGTCCTTCTGAAGAAAGAGATGAAAGAACTCGATTGTTCTAGCAAGAGCATCAGATAGCTTTTGATAGGCAAGGAAGGTATGTAAGTAAAACACTGGCATGGTATTTTTGTGAAGGAGAAAAACTAAAATTCATTACTATTTTTCCTATATGAAGTAATTGATTTGCTCACTAAACAGTGTAGGAAACTGCACAAGTACGCAGATTAATTTCTATCATGTTAATTGGGAGGTTTCCCTGAGATAAGTTAAATTGATACTTTTGGTGGAAGCTGCCCTGGAGGATCAAGTTTCATTAATACGTTTTCAGTTCATTGAACATAACTGCACATGATTCAGTTTGGTGTTTTTGAGTCATTTAAAAGTTGGTTTTCCATCCGGCCATCAGTAGTTCTTACATTGTGTCACCTCTCTTTTGGTACTGGAGAAGACATTTCACCTCCAGTTTTCATTGCCTTACCAAAAACCAGTCACTTTATTCTTGATGTCCATAGTAGAATCACCCTGTCCCCTCATCTCAAGAGCTTTATCATATTTGCTCGAATAACCATTGCAGATTGTTTATGTAGTGCTTGTTTTGAAGGAAGTCGTGTGCCATGTGTATGCTGTGTACATTACTGACATTTCATGGACAGCAGCAATCATCATGATGATCAGTGTACGTTCGGTCACTTGATCTTCCTCGAGTGCAACCAGTGTCTGTGTGCCTTGTGCAGCTTGGGAGAGCAGCTTTGGTTGGCCTGTGGTTCAGATTTTGCTAAATGGAATGGCTGAGTAAACACAGAAAAAAAAATCCAGTTGTAGCACATACTGAATTCTAAGTATTGAGTGATGTATTTTAAGCAAGAAAGTTTTTATAACAAAACAATGTTTATTTTTCTTTTCCTGGGGCAGAGAGAGAGAGAGGACCCCCCCCCTTGGCAATACATGTTAAATCTCATTTCTGTGGTGCTTTACTTCTAGAAGGAATCAGAAACTAAAGGTCAGGGTAAAGAATCTTGAGTAATGCTTGTATTCTGCAGAACCTTAAATAAAAGACCTTAAAGCTTTTCTGCAGGCATTCAGCATTGTCATTTATATGCTGGCATGCAGAAAGCCATTATTTTTTTATGTTGTTGGATATACAAATGATTCCACTAAAGACTGTGACCATAGGCTGTCACAGCAGAATTTTATTACAGACCACTTAGAAATTTTTGTGTAGGGCAAATTTATACCTAAGTATTCTCTTTTTGTTTTCATTAGTGTTGATTTTTGCAGCTTGTGAACTTACTTTGTCTAGTTGCATCCTGCATATTTTGATGTATGCTTCACATGCCCTTAATTAAAAAAAATGGTAAGTATGTTTTGTGATTACATTGAATGATTTTTGCTTTTAATAAAATATTGATTCCAGTTTTAATGTAGTTCAAAGGGACAGTTCTCAGTTCCTCAATGAAGGCTGGCATGGTATCTCCTTTGAACATTATGTTTTTATGCAGGATTTTGACTTTAATCTTCCCCATTATTTCCATGTGAAAAGGGAAAGTATGTTGACTGGTATTTCATATTAGTTTACAGATACTGTGCAGAGAGTTCCTTTGAGTTTTGGATCACTGTTGTAGCTCTAAAACAGCCAATTAAATTTTTTTATTCAGTCATTTCGTTGAACCAAATTAACCTTGTAAAGCTGATATTTCCTTTTTGGACCAGATTAAAGAGAACAAAAAAGTGGAAAATGTTTACCTGTAAAACACTTATTTTGAGGGAGGTGAATGTAGTTGTGCCTTCAAGGTGTTATAAAGCTAATGTGTTTATTGAAACAAAAATGTGCTGGGTTTGTTGAGGGACTTTTTACTGTTGAAAGCATTATATGCTTTCTGACAACTTCTGACAAAAAGTTTTTTCTGACAACCTGAAAGATAACTGTGATGTTACACCTGTATCTGCATTTATGTTTGGGCAAATTTATCTTCATATTAAGAAAATTGAATGCTCAAATTACATGTGCGGGCTGTAATCCAGCCAAAATAAGATCAAGTCCATGATCAAAACCAGTGGCTTTTCAGCAAGTAATTCTCCATTTTTAAGCAGCATTACTAAGTTGCTTATATTATGAATCTAATGTAAATAGACTGCATTTCATACTTTAGTTCACTAAAGTCTCAGTGTTAGGCATTTAAGTCAAAAGAGCTATTTTCCCCAAAAACTTTTGTGAATATACTGGTTTCCTTATGAAGGAAGTTGTCTCATACTGACAGTGTGGTAGCCTTGAAAATACAACCTTCCTATGTTTTGCTCGTAAATAGTGTAATTAAGAATTAATCCTTTTGACTGAAGGAAAATCACCTGCGGGTCTGTTCTTACAGCCTCTTTTTTCATATGGATCTGTCATGATATTCTAGCAACAAATTGAAGCCCTTGTTTTCCTCTCTTTTAATGCTGTAGAGTTGGAACATGAATGCTTAATAGTTTTTAAATTGTATGTATTTAAATTACTTGTGTGTTTACTGCCTGAAATGGGGATTGAATTTTGTGTACCAGTTTCTCAGGTTTTCAGATGAGATTTGTCTTTCCACCTAATCTTCTTGGAAAGACTTCACTACTTCTTGGGGCTAGCAAGTTAATGGTATATAATATCATTTCCCAGGTTATTTAATGAAATCCAGTGTATTTGTTAGATATCACTTAAGTGGGACAGACTAGAGGGAGTCAAAATTAATCCCAGTACTGTGAGTAATTAGGAAGAATTCAGCCTTAAAGGAAAACTTCAGAAACAGTGAACTTGATAGATAAATAGTGGCAGTATAGAAAGTCAGGTGAAGTCTATGTTAGACTGTTCCTGTATTGCCATTAGTTTTCTTGGTGTACACACACACACAGAGTTGTTTATGTGCAACTATAATGAAAACATAGCTTGGTTTTATTTTCATTGATATACCTGAACAGAGTAATGAAACACAAAGGGGATCTTGCTTTTTATCACATTACAATGAGGAGAGTTCAGCAGCAATCCTTAGGCTGTTTTGAGCATAAAATTGTCTAAACAGATTGTTCTAAAATTGCCATTATACTTGAATTAGAGCATTTTGCTAATCCAAGCACGCATCTGACTAGGTGAGCTACTCAGTGGAGGGAAATGGGATTCCATCTTGGCTCTCCACAAAAGCAGGTGAGATGTGCAGTAAGGGAGCAGGGCTCTCTGAGGGCTCTGGGAAGCACTGTTCCTGTCCAGGACAGCTGTGCCTCTCAAACTGTTGCTAGGTTTGTGTACTTCCACCAGGGTAAGGTGAAGGTTTATTCATTGTTGAAATGAAATAAAATTAAAAAGAATTCTGCATAGAAGTGAACCTCTTTTCCTGACTCCAAGCGATCACTGATTTAAGTGCACTAGGGAACTGCTGTTCAGCAGTGCTATCTTGGTAGCTTTTAACATATTATTGCCTCTTAATTACCATTTGTATTTTGGCAGTAATAAAAATATATCTGTTGTCCCCTCACATAATTGGTGGCTTATATGAATGTATTCTTTATTTAATGTGTTTACACAGTCCTTACAAATGTATTGGTTCTTTCCATCAAAAAAAAGTATTGTTTGAGAGAGCTTACAATCTACTTGCACTGTTGTGAGAATTTCTTGGTCACATCTCTTATATGTATGTAACCCTGCAAAGGATACAGGGAACAAGAGAGGGAACTCTGAAAAAAGTGTTTAGAAGGTCAGTCTTTAGCTTATCCATAATTCGAGGGGGTAAAATATATCCACTCTGAACTGACTCCCTGCAATAACAGCCATATTCTCTTCCTTATAGGCAATGCTAAAGCTGATAGGAATTCTGAACAGAATCTCCAGAGAAAATACAAAGCACGTAACAAAGAGTGTCATTGGATTATCAAGATGCCTCATTGCAATAAAAGATCAATAAGAAGCAGCAGCAAATGGGAACTTTACTGTGAGTGGAATGTAGAACATGTACAAGCAAAACGCTTCTACTTTTAGTCTTTTATTTAATGAGAGTTTGGTTAATAAGAGTAGACATCTGTATCAAGAAACATGAGATTCTGTGCAGCATCTGACAAAACTGTTACCAGTCACTTCCCAGTACAAAGGTTTGACCTGACTGTAAACTGATATTCTTGAGTATAATGTACACAAATTAGTTAAAGATCAATAATTGACAAAGTTCACTTGGTCCAAATGTAGTTCCTATCCATTGTGTGATATATATATCATTGCAATATCTGGCTCAGGGGAGGTGAAATGCACTTTCTGCACCTCACCTGTATTACCCACTAGGGTCTCTTATGTTTCATTTACCCTGCTGAACATGCAGAGCAGGAAACGTTTATGCTTGCTGGAAATCCAGGGAAAACCCAAAAAATACTTGGGTGTGAAAGTAAAAAAAAAATTGACTTCCCCCCTGTGCCAGCAGGCAGAATGCTGTGATTGTAGAGGTCATGTCACAGAACCATTGATCAGGCTCCTCCACATAGTGTCCAGTGGAGCTCTAGAGCAAGTTACTGAAGCTGAAAACAGCGGAAAAAAAAAAGCAGATTCATCTGTTTAGGTTTCACAACAGTGCCCTTCAAAATTCCAGTGGGTTCTGCTTCTGATGCTTATATTTTTGTTATTCCCATCATCATCAAGTTCTGTGTTGCAAATTGTGCATGACTAGAAAAGTCAAAAGATTGAAGTTGATCAAAAACAAGTTCACAGAAAAATTCTTTTGTTTCACACAGTTGTGTGAATAAACTGAATTCACTGGGAACACACATGTGGAAAGGTTCTCATTGCAGGTGCTGAGCTGGAGCAAAGGCATGAGCAGCCCTTCTACTGCCTGGGAAGGGCTCTGCCTGCAGCTGCTGTGAAGGGGAAGCAGACAAGCCATTGCTCTGTGTGTAGAGGGATGGCTGCACTAGGTGCTGATGAAACCACAGCTCATTAATGTTTTCACCCTTTTATGGACTGTTGCAGTATGTGGTGGGGTAAATGAATTGCAGGGTTAACCAGTGACAGTTGTGAAATGGAGACATGCTTAACTAGATGTGATATGAGAGATCAGAACTGGAGCCCCTACAGACAATCCAGACAATGACTTCTCCTATCACTACAGAAGCAAGAGGGTTGTTTAGGGTTTTTTGTTGGTGTTTTGTTGGTTCACTGTTTGGTTTTTTTTTTTCACAATACAATATAATTTTCAAATTATGAGTGAAAATTTGGGTGAAACTCTCTGAGCTTCAACGAATTCAGTAATGGGCTAAGATAGCTTGGTTTGCTGTAGCGGTGATGGAGTCTGTAACCATTACAAGAGGATATTAGTGAAACCGAAAATAGGAGTAATTGGACCATCTTCAGATATTAAAAAGCTCTTTGCAAAAGGGTAAAGAAAACAACTGTAAAATATTCTGGTCTTCCTAAAATGGAATTTGAGAGTCTTCTTGTCAATGAAACATGATAGGTTTATTAAACATGCTATAGAATGTCTGAGAAAGTTGGTTTTGTCTGCTACAGTTTTTCTCCTTAATTTCAGCTGTATGTATGCTACTGCAGCTTCAAAACATCTGGGTACAGTGATTTTTTTCTTTTCTGCACCTGCAAGTGTAAGTACACACATAAACAAAAAAGAAATTAAATCTTTCACAAAGCCGAAGAGAAAGAAAAAACCCAACCAGGCATGAAGCTCAGGGGAGCAGTATGACAAGTGCTGAGCTGTAAACAAGCTTGAGAGGGATTTAATTCTTATGACAAGCGCCAGTGGTAGCATCTCACATGGACTCAGCATATGCACACATTTCAGAGGAGGAATCACAGAGGACTTAATGCAAATATAAAAAAGCTCAGAGCACATCAGCCTATACTGTTCTAAAAATAGCCTCAAAAATCAGGATGAGCAAGGGTTGTAATTATCTTGATTTTTCAGATTTTTGCCACTTGTAGGAGGGTTTGTGGTTTATGCTCACACTATAATTAGACTTTATAACATACAAGCTACAAACTCTTTAGGGTAGGGATTGGTTCATATATTTGTAGGGCAAGTACAGTAAGACTTCATTGGGTGGTATTTTCAGGGTGATAGTACAATACAGCCACTGAGTAATAGCTGCTGTTCTAAGTTTTAAAGAAGCTTATTTTAGGTCATAAGATTTTTGTTGTTGTTTTTCAAGGAAAGAGAAATAAGATGTAATTTGGTGTCCAAATTAAATTTTAAAAGCCTCTAATGCACACTTGTTCCCTAATTACAGTCAGGTCCCTTCTTTTTCAAATACGCTTGTAACTGCCTCATTTCTCTAGCAACATTCTGAAAAGTACACACTGCAAACCATCCCCAGCAGTCTGTACTTAAGCAGATTTCCCCATGGCAGTTGATGAGTTAGTGCTGCAAGATGTAGCCTGATTTCACTTAACCTTCAGAAAGCTTTGGGATGAGTAGCACGTGCTTCCTTTGCTCCAGCCACTGGATAGGTTTGGCTCATTTAAGAGATTAGACTGGTGCTCTGTTCACCTTAGATCTTCAGTCCGATGTTTTTTCTGCTTCCCTCAGTCTGCAAAAAAATTAATTTAAAGGTTGCATTTACTAGCAAAAGGTTAATAATCCCTGGAGATCTGCAGGCTTAGCCAAATACTATTGTGTTGTACTGTAGTTAGCTAAAAACCTGGTTTTACCATAGTTTAGATTTCATTGCAGAAGGTGGACTCCAGGAAGAGAGTCTCTCTTGGACCTAATCTTTCTTGCTCACTTAAATGGTTGACAATTAGAAAAACACATTATTTTACAAAAGTTCTATTATGTTTTAAAAATGCTGAACTTTAAATACCAGTTTACACCACTGATATTTCTGGATTCCAATGTGAGATTTTATGTGTGTGTGCAAATTACCTTTCATTTGTATGATGTTTCTTAACCTGTTTCTGGATACGTATTTTGGACATTCTTTTTATTGCAAGTGGTTGAAAATGGCCCTGCATTTGCAATAGTTGTGAATAATCTTCAAAATAACAATTAACAGGCTTGACTTTACCAGTGGAGTAGTTTATCACCTTTGGCATGGAAAGCAAAAGCTACTATTTCCTTCTCTCACAAACACATTAACATCAACTCTTTTTAAATATTTTTTTATTATAATTATTTTTATTTCTATAATTTTTCTTTTAAGGACAAGTGAGCATAGGAGGGGCTTATTTTGTTCTGCAGTGAGTATTCTAATGAATTGCAAAACTGTAATTAAGCATTATGTCTTTTTGGACCTGTAATTATTTACTTTACTAATTGAAAATTACCTGGATAGATCAATGAATAGAAGAAGAACACAATATCAGAATCCTTTTTTACCAAGTGACTAGAAAGAAAATTCTTTGTTACCAGAGCAGATGGAAGCTCCCAGTCTGAACTGTCCATTATTTACAGAAGTTTTGAGAATCATGTGTATTGTTTCAAATAGTGAAATAAGTTAATCAAGCATTAAAATCCAAGCATCTCTGAATCTTGAAAGGCAAATCCTGCTGTAGTTTGGATCCTGTCGTGTTTATTTTCTGTTTGAATATTGAATATAGTGCTTCATATTGCAGAAAGCCACATAGTTCTTGGCACAAATTGCTGGAACTTTGGAGAGCACTTGTGTGAAGGTAAGAAAAGATGTTTCATAGCACTGGGGATAAACATAAGGCAAATATATCTGTAAACAAGACAAGTATCTCTTCTCAAGGAGGGTCTCTGGTGGGGTTTTTTTTGGTAATTAACAGAAATTAAGTTCACTGAACATTATTGTATGCTCTATTATTGAACCTTGCTCACACTTCTCGTGGAGTAACTAAAGCAAGTGAATAGCAAGCTACCAGTAGCTTACAATTTAAATCTTACTACATTTAAGAGTGAGACAGTACTTTTAGTCCTCCAGTTCCATATATTGGTCTGAACATTCAGAAGGTTGAAGATGCTACATTTACTAGATTTCTCTTGATAGAAGACAGGCATTCATTCTGGATGATGAAGATGAGTTTTACCAGAATACAAAATTATCCTAAACCGCTGACTGAGTTTAAACCTTGCTCCATTAATTTCAACCCTCTGTGGATGCACAGGCCAAACATCAGTAAACCTGCAAGATTTGTTAAAAGCTTTACTCTCCTAATTCCCACTGGGGTATTTTAATGTTGACAGCTGTTAAAATTCTCAAACTGGAGCTTCACATCAGTATTCTCTTCCTCACAGACACCTGTAATGGGATTCATCTGTTTTCTTTGTTATTCCCTTTGCTCATTTAAATGTAACGTGCATTTCTCATCACACCACTGGATTAGTTCTATATAAATTACTAAAATACACACATACGTGAACACACATATGTTTGTCCCAGAAGAACAGAGCACAGTATTTTGGATTTGATTAAAAAGATGGACAAAGATAAAAACAGCACTATAATCCTTTTGCATTTCTTTAAAACAAAAGACATTTTTTATTATGTGGCCAGTAAGGTGTGGCTTCTTGAAGCTCCCCCTGAGATTTTCATCTTCCCTCTCCCTTCATCACTGAGCTATGTTCTAGGAGTGGAGAAATTCATTCCATTTATACTTCTGGTGCTTTACTACTAGTCACAGGCTCCTCCCCTGCCCCTCCAGTCCCTCCAGTTTATATTCGTTGGAATTGCTGGAATTTCGGCTTTGCTGATTTTACTTTCCCGGAGGGTTTAGCCAGATATTGGGCGAGTATTGTATTGCTTTAGGGATTACTAATTCCAGAGCCTTTGTTCTGCAAATTTTGTGTAAATAGATGTGCTGATGGGTGTTTTCACCTGATGTCTGATTGAGATTCCTATTGAGCCAGTCTTGTCTGCCTTGGTTCATCCACAGAGCAGGCAGCTCAGGATGCCAGCCTTGTATTTGCACATGAGTGAACTCAAAATAACTGAGGGGAGGGGTGGCTGAACAGTCCGAGACAGAGCTGTGAAGCCATGCAGCATCGTCTGCCTCCTCGGGCCGGGTTGGATGGGGCTTTGGGCAGCCTGGGCTNAGAAGAACAGAGCACAGTATTTTGGATTTGATTAAAAAGATGGACAAAGATAAAAACAGCACTATAATCCTTTTGCATTTCTTTAAAACAAAAGACATTTTTTATTATGTGGCCAGTAAGGTGTGGCTTCTTGAAGCTCCCCCTGAGATTTTCATCTTCCCTCTCCCTTCATCACTGAGCTATGTTCTAGGAGTGGAGAAATTCATTCCATTTATACTTCTGGTGCTTTACTACTAGTCACAGGCTCCTCCCCTGCCCCTCCAGTCCCTCCAGTTTATATTCGTTGGAATTGCTGGAATTTCGGCTTTGCTGATTTTACTTTCCCGGAGGGTTTAGCCAGATATTGGGCGAGTATTGTATTGCTTTAGGGATTACTAATTCCAGAGCCTTTGTTCTGCAAATTTTGTGTAAATAGATGTGCTGATGGGTGTTTTCACCTGATGTCTGATTGAGATTCCTATTGAGCCAGTCTTGTCTGCCTTGGTTCATCCACAGAGCAGGCAGCTCAGGATGCCAGCCTTGTATTTGCACATGAGTGAACTCAAAATAACTGAGGGGAGGGGTGGCTGAACAGTCCGAGACAGAGCTGTGAAGCCATGCAGCATCGTCTGCCTCCTCGGGCCGGGTTGGATGGGGCTTTGGGCAGCCTGGGCTAATGGAAGGTGTTCCTGCCCATGTAGGGGGCTTGGAGCGAGATGACCCCTAAGGTTCCTTCCTACCCAAACCGTTCTGTGATTCTATGATAATATTTGATTTTTCAGCCTGTATATGAGGTTGGCTGCTTTCTCATCAGTCAAGGCTCACTTTTTGTGATAAAGTGGTACTTAATCACTTAGATGTTGACAAAGATGGGGATAGAGTTGGTAGTTTAGTAATTGATCTATGGTCTTGTGAGAAAGTAATGCAAGGAAAAGATGTTAAATACTTCATCTGAACAAAATCACTTCCAGTCTGCCCTGGCTTTTTATTTTAGCTGCTGGTAATTACACACTGCTGTTTTAACTGTGCAACTTTGGCCTTTTAATCCCATCCCTTACTGTCATTTTTCACTTCACAGCTGCATGCAGAAGCCCAACCCAGTATACATAGTATAAATATGGTATACTTTCTTAGCTAGTTAACAAAACATCCTATAAAAAGTTGACAGTGAGAGGATGGAGAAAGGAAGGATTTTAATGGATCTAAGTCTAAAATATGGAGAATAAGCAACTTTCTAAAATTAACCCTCAATGAAAATAAGATTAAGCAGAGAATATATAGTACTTTTTGTAGAAACAAAGTATTTCCTTAATTTCTATTCCAGTGTTTTCATTTACAAGGCTGTTCCTGAGCAAGTGACCAAGGTGTAATACTCAAAATACAGGGAGAAGTCATATAGATCAATACATCAGTCATATAGAACAGAAGATTTACTTTGGAACAGCACAGACAACTTCAGAGGTATAAAAAAAAATAATCCCTACAACATACTTTGCATGAATAAAGAAGGTAGGTTTTGAATCTTGTTATTATTTTCGATGGTGTAAAACTCATTTGCATATTTGAATAGTAAGATTTTGACATCTCATCTAAAACTTTTTCCTGACATAACTTAAAAGCAGAGAGTGCACAGTTTCTAATAATAAAAATATTTGCTCTCTTTTAGCATAGGCATGTACTAGTATAAAGATGCTACCTGTGCATCAAGCATAAAGAATAAAGTTGTCTTGTTATATTATGTCAAAATATTCTTTAATGAGGAAAGGTATATAAAATGTACAAAGCAGGATAAACCGGCTACTAATACCTTCATTACTGTCTGTCAACAAATGACAGTCCTATCAGGAAATGAATGAGCTAGAAGGGATGAATGGACAGGTTATAGAAATTGCTTTCACAGTGGTGTCTGAACACAGAAGATGCAGTTTCAAGCTTTCAAATTTCAATGCAGTCGTTTTGGCAGTAGGAACGTATGAATGTGTCAGGTGTCAAAAAATGTTTTACTCTTTATATTCCATAATTAAGCTTTGTAGTATTTTTTAAAATTTTAAATACCCATTGTGAAATATCAGTGAGTTCTGTCCTTTAAAACTGTGTGGCCACTAGCATTATTACGGACTGTAGAATTCAACCTACTAATTATACTTCTAACAAGTATAGTTGATGGGGTTTTGGCCTTCCAGAATTAATGGATCTCTTTGTCTTGCTTGAGGCATATCAGAGCTTAATACCATGAACAAAATGCTGATCTGACCTTTGGTTCCAGGATGTGATGCTGGGTCATAATATTTCTGACGCTCATTCCAATAATAAATTACAGTTTTAATGATGGCTGTGCAAACATATGGCAAACAGAAAACACTTCTCATAGATTAAACAACATAGCTTCCATTAAACCTCTGGAATGACTAAACCCAGTAAATTGTTAAACACTGAAGTGTTTGTTTGTTGTACTTTATTTAGTTATTTAACACCTGTCTCCTTCCTGCTCTAAGGTATAATCCGCATTAGAAATACTATTGCTAATCAGGTTGTCAAATATTAAAGCATATATACAGTTCCTGCTACTTTGAAACTGTGCTGCTGCTGCTTCTTTAAAGCTGCACGTGATGTTTACCTGAGAAGCAGTGGAAGGAGACTGTATTTCTCATAAATTAATTTATGAATATTTATATACCAGATGGTTTTTCAAGTGCTAGCCAAAACTGATGGTGTTTACACCAGAGCAATTGAGAAAGATTGAAGAAACTCATGGAAATATCCATGATGGGGTAGTACATTTGTGACTACTAACAGCCAAATTATTTATGCATTTGGAAGTACAATTCTTGAGCTTCACATTCTTGATTGTGCATTTGATCCTGTAGTTAGCCTGTGCTTTTAAGAGCATTCTTACTGCTGTATATAGCACAAGATTAGCAAAGGCTGAAGGTACAATGACGCCATTAATATGAATATCTGTCCACAGCGTCCCTCAGAAGTCAGACCCTGCCTGTGCACACTTTGAAAGACAAAGTCTTTGAGATGTGGGCAAAGAGGGAGCAGGGGAAAGGTGATGGTTTACTGTAAAAGGTGCATTCCATCCTCCCCTTAGATGTGTCTATTTTATGCAGTTTAAATTAGCTACATTTCAGTACATTTATTTTGATGTATTTGCCCAAACACTTTGTCAATTCCCAAGTAGCATTTGCTAGCAGACTGAATTTTGGTGCCATCATCTGTTGGCCGTGTACAATTGCAGCATGGGCAGATGGGGATCCTGAAACACTTCTTGTATTGCTTGTTTCACATGCAGTTTTATTTCTTGTGCTCACACCTTATGTATTGTGCTTTAAAAAACCAAACACATACAGAAGTCTATGCAGTGGAGCAGCCATTGTCTGTTGGGCTGATGTCGTATGTGAATATTGGGACAGACAAAACAGGGAAATAAACGAGACAGTGTGAACTCTAGAACTGCCTCTATAAAGCTGATTTTACATAGCCACTTTGTCAAAAACTGTAGGTGGTCCTGATATTTGGCAGCAACAGTATGCATTGTAGCTTTCTGTTTGGAAACTTCTGCTTTGTGTCAGTAAAGAGCTTGACCTGCATGAGCAAAACTATTTGAAAGTAGTTAACAGGGACTTAATTCTGCTCTAGAAACTAGAGCTAAAACTCCATGGTTTGGGGGGAGTAAAGTATCTTGGCAGTATTGTGTGCTCTCTTCAAGACTAGCTTCTGCAGAAAGATGATTTGTTTCTTTGCTTTATCGAAGTGGTGTCTTTACATCCAGCAGATCATCCAAAGACAAGATTTAACATATCTACTACCAGCAAGTAAGAATTATGTACACTGTAATTGGGATTTTCTAGCTGTGAGGTGGTGTAGTAGTAATAATCCTGTCCACATTTGAGGCTTGTTTTCACTAGGTGAAAAACTCTCCATTTGTAGCTTCAGCCTCCATTTATGAATTTCTATCCAAGTCCAACAAAATAAATAAGTTTGAAGAGGCTGGAGAGATGTCTGGCGTAGGAGTCACAGTTGTCACAATGAAGAACGAGCCTTGGCTACACCTCAGGGCTAAGTGCCTGATGTTTGTGGATGCAAGTCATTGTCCAAAGGTCTCTGTGTCTGAGTTGATCTTTTTCCATTAACAGCCAGTGCAAAGAGCTGCTGACATGATCTCACCCTGAGCTAGATGTTTCTAACGGGCAGGCACACCTGCCTTCTATCCATCGTCACTAACAGGATTTTGGGAGATGCTATGGTCTGAACTTTGCTAAGATGGATCCCATACATTACAGCCATACTGTCACTACATTTCTGTCACAGAGGAAGAAACTCCATCATGAATATTTACAAAAGATTGCCGACTGAAAATGAATTACTTGGAAAATCCCCAAGCAACATACTGGAAACTGGCCCAGCTCTGAGCAGAGGGTCAGATCAGAACACTGCTAGAGTCCAGTCCACCCTCAGCTTATTTCTGGGTTTAAAGCAGGTACCCGTTCTCAAGGGTGAGACTCAAGGGGAAAGCTTTCTCTTGTAATGTGTGTGGGATTGCTGTGTTTGATCCTTAGCAACCAAACAGATATATAACATTTATAACTCAGTGACAGATCTGTGCTGCACAGTAAGTTGCCCAGGTGGACTCAAAACTTGTCACTGATTTTTGCACTCTCTTAATCTTCCTGTTTATTCTGTGCTTCATTAAAGTCAATCTCTGCTGGACAGACTGTCACTCAGGCTAGGCCAGTCCTGCTGTCTGCACTCTCTGGGGATCACCCTTCATCCTGATAAATGGTCTATTAGGAGAGCACATGTCAGAGAGAAACCCTTCGTGAAGCTAAATAGATTAGAGCCTCTTCCCTCTGAACAGTCTCAGTGGAATGGGGTAGGCGTGATCATTAAAGCGGATTTAGAATGAGAAGACACTATTCCTCAGGATAGAAATTACCCTGAGTTTACAAAGGTATGGATTAGTTCTAGTAAATATATAGAATGAAAACCCTCAACATTAGCACTTGCCACCAGAACAGAACAGTGTGATGGTCTGGAAGTTACTGAACTTTCTCATGGTGCCCCATTGGGAATTGAATAGATCCAGCCCTTCTCTGTGCTTTTGTAATGCCTTTCTATACCCAGTGCAATTGCCAGCATGAAGGAGCTGTACAAATTTAATATTCTTGCAGTGCAGTTTAGCAGCTGCAGGTACATTAGGACTGGTTTAATGACCAGCAAAGGGAGGGGATTTCTGGTTCTTACAGACATCCTATCCCCCAACTGTGGCATTGTGTGAGTCATTGCTGCGCTGTGCTTGACTCTCTAAACACATCATGGTAACAGCAAGGCCAAAAAATCCCTTGCAAAAGCAAAACCTGCCTTTGAAATCATCTGTTTACAAGCGTGACTTAGTATGTGGCATCACACCCCCAAATGCCTCTGGTCCATCTGCTGCTGCTGCCTTTACCTGGTGCAGGTTTCCTCAGGTGAGACATGGGGAGGGGAGAAACGGGTTCAGGTTGCTCCTGTTTGTTTCTCTGTGGAGTTTGGGTACTGGTAGGGACAGGAGGGTGAGCTCAGTTGTTGCTCTGAGGTTAGTAGATGTTTAGCAGAGGTTGCCTCTGTTTTGCAGACCCTCAGAAGCAGCTTCAAGCTCTCAAAGCTGCTGGTTTTTTTAAATTACCTTTTTAATAATTTTTTTCTCCCTCACTTTTATCTTCCCTTTCTCTGCACTGCTGGGTGAGGGTGAAGGGAAAATGGATTTGGAGCTTTTCCACACAGCTGTCTGTGTCCTGAGCAGCCATTTCCATTAGCAGCACAGGTCTCCGTGTCTCTGGTCTTGAGCTTACTCACTGCTCTGTGGATGTTTGGTGTTGCAGGGATGCCTGTGGGAAAGGAAAAGCCTGTGCAAAGAGTAGGCAGGCGAGATCTTGGTGCTTCTTTTTTGTTGCTTGAAGGAACATGCAGAAGCTCTGATTTTCACCCTTGTTGGAGCTAGTCCAACAGAAACATCTCAGTTCTCTTGGCACCAAAGAGAGTGGCAGGTCCTCATTGGTGGCATTTGCACCAAAAATGGGGAGGGAGTGCTGCCAGAAGACTCTCTTGTGTGAAGAGTGGCTATCACTCAGGGAGAGGATAGAAAAAAATTATGCTGAGGAAGTTAATTTTAAATGAATTAAAGGAAGAAAAGTTCACATTTTCCAGGGGAAAAAAAATCAAATAAAATAACAAAAAAGTTATAAATGGCAAATTCAACATTAGTTTCAATGAAGGATTAAGCAAATATTGTAGACTTCTTAATAATAGCAATAAAAACCTAACCTAAGGATCATAACAATATGCATGTTGTAAACTCATGTAATCGCATGCAGTTATTGTTCCTAAACTGCATCTTGCTTTTTGCAACAGTAATATATTCTCTGTCTGCCTGGGAAGATTTGGTAGACAATGACTGCAATGATGGCATGAAAGTTGAAAGAGGTAATGTGGGGGAGTTCTGGAAGACTCTTTTCAGCTCTCTCTTTTGTTGTCATTTATTTAAATGCAAATCTTTCAGGAAAAAAAGAAGTCCAAAATCTGATAAATATTCAATAGCCTTGGTGCATTCATGAATGTGAGGCTGAGGTTATGGAAATGGTGAGTCATACAGAAACTTGTCCAGGGAAACAAGGCATTTCTGTTAAAGGAAGAGCAGGGTACAGCAAACTCTTAAATTAAGCTAAGGCCTAGAGTGTATTTTAGTGTCTTCTAATTGGGAATTTTAAAGATATACTATGTAGGAAAACAGTCACTTTGGTCATCTTCAGGCAGACCTGGGCAGCACTGCATTCAGACAGCTGTAATCAGTGCAGCCTCTGCTCCCAGGTCCGAGAAGGAGAAGTGCCTGTGATAGCCCGTGATGGTACTGTGAGGAAAGCAGGTGGTTACAAAGCCTGGGGCCAGATCACCACACACAGCTGGAGTCACAACTGAGGGTGTGGAGGGTGGTGGCCAGGCATGTGTTTCAGGTTCTGGTTTGGGCCAACAGAAGAGCCCTCCCCAGGCCGGGATCCTCTCCCAGGGCTGGACACAGCCTGATGCAAATAGGTGCCAAAGCTCATTTTCCCTTTCTGTTCCTTGCTAAATCAGTGTTTGTACTGTGACTTTCCCTCCCTGGGCAATGTGCACCAAAAATGTGGCCTGGGGAGACCCTTCTTTTCCTCTGTCAGCCCTGAAGAGGAATATGAGAGACAGCTCCTCCACCTGAACAACGTTATGGAATGCTGTAAATATGTTAATTCTCTAATTTATTAAGGTTAAAACTTACTTGACCTATTTAAAAAATGTCACTGTTTCCAGGGTATCAACAATTAAAAAGATACCTGAAAGAGACCTACAGAAAAGCTTGGGTGTATGTCATGAATGTCATGTTATTTCATGGCTTTACATTTAAGCATCTTAATTACAGCATCTCCTTACTCTTAGAAGATTACCAACTAGAACAGGTTCAAAACTTTGTGTAAATGAAATCTGCAGAGCATAAAAAGAATTCACAGTAAACATCTTTTGCTTGTAGGTAGACATGACACAAAAATGTGTGGTTTGGTATTTACTGTGTACTGGTATTGTTATTCTTGTCTATTTGTTATGTTTCTGCCATAGTTCATTTTGACTTCATTACAGAGCTTTGCCTTACAGTATGACATGGCTAAGCTTATGCTTAGTGTTATTATTATATCGTTTGCTTGTAAGCTCTGCCTGTTTTATTGCATTTTTAGCAATATTATTTAGAAAATAAATGTCTGCAAATGTCTAGGATTTTTTTTCAGGTTTTACTCAGATCAGGTTAAACTGTTTAAATCTTAGATAAAATACAGCTTAGTAGAGCCTATAAATGTAACCTTAACATTCATTTCTCACTGACCAGGACTGGTCAGAAAATTACTGTTTAGGGAGGATTTCCATACATTTTGGGATGAAAATCATCTCAATTTTTTTTCACAGCTTCTTGAGGAAAATGGGACAAATTCTCTATCTGATGCAGTTGAGGGCATGGAAGGTGGATCTTCTACATGCAAAACTACTGGCTATTTAGTATTATCTATTATTTAAGATATATCTCACTTTATAGTCTACATTTCCACATCCCACTTTGAAGGCACAATTTGATTATTATTGGTTGGTTGTTTTCTTGCTTTCAGTTGAGGACAAGCTTCTACAAGGACTCAGGCTTCTGTCCTCAAGCTCAAGGTGTCCAGAGAAGGATTTGTGCAGGGGGACTCCCTTCTACACCTTAGGCCTGGCTGGACACCGTTCCCATCCTAGGCTGTGTGCAGAGTAACCGGGTGCTTTGCCATGACTTGCTAAGCCACCTTGGGAGCCAGGCAAGGTGGGGATTTGCTGCCTGGAAGGCAAAGAGAAGAAGTTTTTCAAATACTGAATAGCAAAATATGGAAATTCAGAAGAAGAAAGCCCCTCCAGTAGAAATAAAATTAAAGCATATAGTCCTTCAGGAAACTAGTACATTGCATAACAAGCTGATAAGAATGAATTGTTCCTTTCAAGTCAGTTTTTAAAAGAGGAAAATATTTAGAAAGTGAATCTTGCATTCTAGGTAAAGCGATTTTGTTTTACGCAGCTGCCAGTGAAGAGTCCTGGTGCAGTGGTACTTGTAAGTCATAATCAATAAACATGAATTATTTAGAAGACACAGGATAAAAATGAATGAGTATTAAACGAGAATTAATCCACTGTAAAAGCACTACGGAATGTGTGTGCTCCTAGCAAATTGATAGTGACATCCATTTGGAATCTCAGTTTACATGCATAAAAAAGGTATAAATGAATGTTTCATCATCTAATTGTAAATAAATTTTAACTACAATGCATGAACACTTAAGGATCAAGTAACTTAAATTAGAGCATCTACAGTATATAAAAGCAGACACATCTGGCCAGATGGTGTGAGAATAAGAAGTGACTGCATTTCAAATAAATAACAAGGAATCATGTGCGACGGGGTTCACCCGACCACCACACATTAAAACAACCCGCAAAGAAGAGATGAGGCAGTTTAGGAGAAAAGTTTCTATGCTGGAGGGGCAATGAAAAATCTTATTTAACATAGATACTGTGTTAGCCACACTTTTTGCTGCTTCTGTCTGCAGAAATCAGGTCTTAACAGAGCTCTTGGATCCTGGAGAAACCTGATGAGAGATGAAGACACTGACAGAGAAGGAAGAGGAGTAATAGTACTCACGTATTGTAAATGAAGTGAGGCAAGGCCTGAAAAATGCTTCATGACAAGAGGAAAATTTAAGGAATTAGGAGTGCCCAAAAGAGTACTTTGTAGTACAAACACCTATGGGATGGGAAGAAAATACTAAACAGGTAATGGAGATGAAGGAGGGTAGACATAATTCCTCCAAAAATACTAAAATTAGGTTCTTGAACTAGATTTGTATCTCTCTAGTATACATCTGAATAGATATGGAGTCAGGAAATAGTTATTTATAAGCTAAAGCAAAAAGTCCATTGGTATTGCTTTCAAACATACATACTGTCTAAAAGGTAAGCCCATGTAAAATGTTTTGCAAATGAACTTGGTTAAAATTTCAAAAGTTTGGGTGGTTGGGAATGAGAATTTTCAGCATATCTGACAGTAGAGGAAAAGTAAAAACTGCTCACGTTAACGTATCCTGTAAAATTCTGTAGGTTACCCAGGTTCAGGTCATGTGCCCTTATTGAAACACCAAGAATGGTTCTGGACTAATTGCAGTGAAAGCAAAGTTGTTCACCAGTGGTGTTTATCTGTTACGATGGCATAGTGATCACTGATTCTTGCATGACTGACAGAAAGGTTAAGTTAGAGATCTTCTGAAGGAGGACTTCTTTAGCCATAGGGGACAAAAGGAGGGGAAGAAAGGACTGACAAAGGTTGTATACAAAGAAGCCTTTAATGCAGATTTGCCATAAGGCAAGATAATAGTGCTTGAGTGTTATGAACTGCAGAAACTGCATGAACACATTATATTTTAAACACTTAATCTGTTTTACAAACTATGTACATTCTTCTGCTAAATAAGATGAATTGGGATTCAAGAAGCAGCACATCCTGACAAATCTTCTCCTAAAGGCATCCATTAATATAAATCAACAGTAGCAATTTTGTTTGATCATTTATTTGCAAGAATCATTAAGGTTTATTAGCATAATTATTCCCTGTGGGACTTCATGTCACATAAATGAAAAATGGCATTATCAATATTTAAAAGATAAGTATGTAATGTTCAGAGTACTTAAACAGTACTCTGCAGGTGGTGTCCAGCTGTAGCAAATTAGATTATTTTTGATTTCTAAATTCTGGAGATGTAACTTGAGACAGAACTAGGTTCCTTGTTGTCCAGGGCATAAGCACACAGCTGAACTCTGTAGTTACTCATTACTGTACGTATGTGTAACACTGTTTTCTGATTTCAAGGAAGCAACTTGTCTTAAGATACCAAAGGGGAAGCGAATATTGCTTACTGGTGGAAGTCCTTCTGTAATCTTGTCTTTCTTACTTTTATTAGTTCTATATGATGACCTGAAACTTTCTCAGTGAAACGAGACAACTTTTTCCCTCATCTCAGTGGAGACATGGAGAAGGGCCCTGCTTTCCTGCAGGAGCTCTGAAACCAAAATCAGCTGGTTTCTCTGTACCAACTCTGTGGTCACCTCAGTACTACCAATGAGCTTGGCTTACAGGAGCACTTTTTGCAGACACAGGGACTGATGCATAGCAAAGCCTGTGGGTAACGCTGTGGCAGGGACATTTCACAGACAGAAATCTGTGGGCTTTGTCTGGCCCCCAGCAATGCAGAGCCAATTCACCGCTTCTGTGAGGAATTTTTGTTGGAGCACAAAATTGCTGTTTTGTCAGCAGCAAAATGTATCAGTAACCACTGTGTACTCTTCTCCTCTCTAAAAGCTCTTGAATAAAACATCAATGATTTTACTAAACATGCCCCAGGTCTCCTCCAGACGTATCCCTGTGTGGGGCAGGGAAGCAGAGCCTCTACCAGCCTGGGGCTCATCACGAGGCTCTGCTGAGGCTGCGGGGCAGGAGGAAGTGCCAGAGTAAGAGATGGATGCAGGCAGCAGAATGACTTTCACCTTGCTCTCAGCCCTTTCTGGGACTGATATTTGTTTTCTGTTATTGCCCTTCAGTTGCCCTCTCCATTGGTTGGCTTGAGGTTATGGCTACGGATTAGTTTGTTTAATACTCTGTTGTTTGCAAATGACATCTTTTTGCTTAGTATTCTGCTCTTTGCTAAGCTCCCCTTTGGAGCTCCTCAGCTTTTGAATTATTCACAAAAGCTGAACTGAACTCTTTGGAATTAATTGTGTTTGGTGCTATCTTGCAGGAATGAAAGGGGTTCTGCTTTCTTCTAAGTACATTTTTTGGTGCTTTCAACTCTGCAGTCAAGTAAGAACACATGCCAGCACCTGGACTTGGTGCTTCCCAGGGAGCAGGCAGTCCCCAGGAAGCACATGCCATCTCATCCTTTTGCTTGGTGTGTGCTTTTTAATGGGTGCTGCTATAGGAAGAATAGTAAAGTTTAGTACTCAACAGTTTATTTCTCAGTATGTCATTCACCTTTGGAAATTACAAATCTCCCTTCCAGAGGTGCACGTTCTGATGGCATTGCATACAAAATACTGAAAAGGAAACTGATCTGATGCTTAATGACAGCCAAAATCAGCTGGGGGGATGATGATCACTGGGTGGAGGCCATGACTGGTTTTAGTTTTCCCTCTGCCCATTCAGTTGGGCACTTTTGGCAGACAAGCTTGCAGACTGGTTACTCAAGTGCCTCCTCTACACCCTGCACAGAAAAGACAAGGATAGGCTGGAACAGGAAAAAATCTAATCTTTCCTTTCAAACTAAAAGCTACAAATGAAGCTTGTTATCTTGAAGGGCACTTTTGGCAAATACTTGTATCAGAGGTCCCATGTCAAAGTCTCAGTAAATATACTTTTCTAAAACCTTTTACAAACAGAACTTTCATACTCATAAACATTCAGATTCTCTACTAAAAATCATCTCCATTCACTTTCCTAAGTAAGGACTCAGTCCTTTTGCTTGAACTTCCGAGCTCTATTCTCTTTTGTTGGTTATGATAAGTAAGGGGATAAAGGTCTTGCTGCAAAAAACAGAAGTGTCATTATAGCAGTGTTTTACAACATTCTTTATAGAAGAACTATATTTGCTGTACCTAGACCAGGTGTTTAGAAGAAATTCTTAGAGGTGAAGCAGAAAGCCTGGTGTTCTCAGCAGAAAGCACTTGCGTGCTCCCCAGTGTTTGCTAGTTGAATTAAAAGAAGCATGGTGGACGTGGCTCTCTTAATTGTTTTCAAATCACTGAATGCTGACAAAGTGGTGCCAAACTCATAGGAAAAGAAAACTGAATTCTACAACTAAATACTTACTAAACCCACATTTGTCACATCAAAAACAGGTGTATTTTTGTTGAACGTTTGAAGCACTGAGTACTTTTGTTCCTCTTAATATTTTTGTATACTGTCCATAATGTCATGAGTAAAAGATTGCTTCTGCCTACTGCTGCTATGGGACGTGTTTTCCCTACTACTGCAGGATAATTAAAAAAAAAAAAAATTAGTGCTAAGACTGTTGACAGTGATAGCCCCTTAGCTGCTAAATCTGCTATCCCATCCATCACTAATCTCAAGCAAAGCAAGCATTAGTTTCTCTGTGACTTATCTGGGTCCTTAGTAGATCAATAGCACAGCTCAGATGTTTCAGACTCTTCCCTGTTAATTCGCATTTATCTTTTCATCCAAAGAAGGTAAATTACCTCACAGAGAAGCTGTGTTATCCCCAATAGTGGTTTATAATGTTGCAAAGTCAGCATGACCCACATATCTTATCTCAGCTGGAATGCATTTGTCACTGTCTCATGTTATGATCATCTGGTAAAATGCCCTAGAAAAGAGGTAAACTTGCAAAATGGCTTCACCGTTTTCATTTAATGACCTTTTCTGCCATGTGTTCCTGCATCACCTTCAACTGAAACTGCTAAATAAAGGGAACTTACTTTTTCCCTTTAATGCTCCTTTTCATCGTTTTTACCATTAGCATTCCTCAGCAGTCTTCACTTCTGCTGTCAGGAGTTCATCAGTGGGTGCTGATACTGAGTTTAAGAACGGACTCATTTATTAAGATGCTATGTTAACCCTGAGATAGGACTGCTGAGTTTAACTCTGCATTTGTACAATTGGCTGCTGGTTACCTAAAGCTTTTCAGGCTCTAGGAGGGTTTAATGCTCTTAGGAAAAAGGAATGAGAATCAGGTCACTGACCTGTAGCAGTAATCAGGCTGCTGCGAGAAGAAGTGCTGTACGGAACAAGAGTTTGATAGCAATTATGCAGCAGGGACTCATTCCTTTCCATATTATAGGAAGGTAGATATTTCATTTATCTGGTTTTCTAAAAACTTCATAAACTATGTACTGAAAGAAAACTGAAATATAAACACACAGGATTTCTAAGAAGTCTGACCCAGCTGGTTGCTAAAACAGTGCATTTTTATTCTCCTTCTTCAGAAGGGCAGAGCAACTCTGCCTGGACTGAACTCTGCTCTGCATGTGTGAAATTCTTAGGGCTTTAACTGAGAAATTAATCAGAGCCATCAAGGAGCTCTGCTTTTGACATGAGGAGAAGGTAGGTAGGTCTGCTTTCACCACAGTGCTTGATTTCTTCCCAAATAAGAAGGTACGAGGGAGGCGCTCCAGGGAGGGGGGTCACTTGCTGAGAGCGCACAGCTGGGAGGAGGAGCAGCAAAACCAGGTGCTTCCCTCTCAGGTGGAGGGGGAGCACCCGGCTGAGACGACCTTGCTGAGGAGGACGGGATGTGCTGAGAGGGCCTGGCACAGAAATGCTTGGCCAGGTGCAGGTGTGCAGAGAGCCAGCAGGGAGATGCAGCCAGTGCCCCGGGGCCGGAGAGCAGCAATGGCTGCAAACTGAAAAAGGGGAATTGTGGCTGGGTGTAAGGGGGGGGAACAAAAAAATTAAGATGCCCAAGCTTTAGGACAGGAGTCTGCAGTTCCTGGGGGTGCTCTCAAGAAGAGATGAAACCAGCAGTTGCATCTAAATTGAGGAAAACAATTGTTTTCCATCTCTTATGTATTCCATTTAATGGAAGAACAAGGCAAGGGCATATTGGATGTTTCTGTGGAGTTTATGGGTTGTTTTCCCCTCCCTGTTCTCTGCCTGGGGTGACTGTGCTGAAAAGTTACTTGCCTTCTTTTGGAAATCTGCAGGCACAGTATGTTTACTGAGCTGTCCCTGTGGCTTAACTTATGTTGGGGAAAACAATCAGGGCATTAAAGGTAAGAGTTTCTGAGCACAAACTGCCCTAAGGTATTGAGGATAAAAGAATTGTCTGGTTGCATCTTTTTTCTTCTTTGTGTTTTAAGCACACTTCAGCAGATGTGAAATGTATAGGAAGTAAAAGAACAGTGAGGCTCCAAGGACTGGAAACCTCAAAATATTTTCCCATTGGGAATCTTTCAGGATATTAGTCCTGTGGTCTGTCTCTTCTGTGAAAGATACACTGCTAACAAATAGTTTACATGCAAATACAAGCCACCTCTTAATTTTAAAAATAACTTTGTGAACTGACTCATTGGTCTCTGATATGTATTTTGTTCAAGCATTTTTACTCCCACTTTTCTGTCTGAGTGCCTTGCTGTCCTGGAGACTGACTCAAGGTATGCTTGTGCTCTCCTTTTAGAGGGTTGCTGTTCCAAAATGAGGGCATTATGTGAGCAAAGATGACATTTTACGTTTCAAAGTTATTTGCTCTTATTTCCTGAAGTGAAGGGCAGGGACTTGATTTTGTTCTTTTGTTTGGTAAGTGATGTCTGTGTAACTCAAGTCACACCAACAAAATGCTTATATAGCTTGGGTTATAAGATATCTATGTAACCTTAATATCAATAGAACCCAAATCATGACCTTTTATCAATGTGACTTAAAGAATATCAATATAACCTTAAACATAGCTTTTTATACTTATGTAGTCTGAATCATAGCTTGTACTTATATAACCTGAATCATAGCTTTTACACCTATAACTTGATGCTTATAACTTTTGATACCCATATAATCTAATATGAATAACTTTTTATACAATGTGATAGCTAGTATGTAGCTAACTAGTTGCTTATGTGCAGAATAAAGAAAAAAAAATAAGAAAGAGATAACTTAGCAGGTGTATAGCTTTAGAGATAAGTAAGTGTAGTATTAATGAGAAATTGGCAAGCTAAAGCCAATTATCCACAAAACAAAGAATTTAGACCGGTTAAGACCAGACGGACTGAAGAACGTTAAGACCAGACGGACTGAAGAACATCATAACTGCGCATGCCTCGAAGACAAAGTTGAAAAGTTCAAGTGCGAAGAAGACTTTAGAAGCCTTCATCAAAGACCCCCGAAGACCCCCGAACTGGGGAGGTGCATGCGCAGTGCAAAGAATTATCTAATAACCATGAGATCATGTTATGTAAATTAGTTCCGGCGCGTATGTGATGATGCTGTAATGACACAGCAACCTTTACCGAAATTTTACTGTATAAATATGCCACCGCACTTGACAAGGGTGGGTGAGTTAGGAGGAGATATCCCCCTCACCACCAGCGCTGCAATAAACAAATACCTGCTCTATAGACATTGGTCTATGGAGATTTATTTCCAGCCTATCTTTCGGGCATCATAAGAAAGAAAATTCCATTTATTTCCAGTGAGGCACATATCTGTTTACTGAGGAGAAGGGGCAGCAAAAGTACCTTTTGCACCTTTATCCCCCCAGCCCTGCCACCTCCAAACCTTTGAGCACTGAAAGTCACTGCTGTGCCAGAGTAGTTAAAAGATCCCTTCTAAGTCAATGCCTTGGAATCCCTGGGGGTTTGGGGAAGGGGGGTGTGAGGCTGTGGTGTTGACATTTGTTTCCTTGTCTAATGTTGAAGAAACTGATTTTTTAAATTTTTTTTTTTGAGAGAAGTATAGTGGTAACACCACTTGCAAAGAAGAATTAGGGAAAGTTTATGAACTTCTTCTGTCTCATCTCTCTGCTTGTATCTTTTTGAAGACAGGGTCTCCTGTAGTTTATTCCTCCCTTCCCAAAGCATTGTGGGAAAACACTTTTCTCATTAGAAGGCCAGAGAATAACCAAAGCTTCAGAAAGAATTCCACCAATGTGGGAAAATTTGTAAAAGATTTTAAGTAGTAAGTGTTCTCATCCCAAAAATATATAGCTGTAGACACATCTAGCACTGCATCAGTAGAAACAAGCAGACTTTTTACCTAATTCTCAGAGGTGTTCTTCTCTTAAGCTTTATTAATTTTAATTAATTTTATAAAGTAGGTGACATTAATGAATTTTAAATACTGCTTTAAATAAGCATAAATGTCTTTAGTTTAACTTAACTATGTAGAAAGGAACATAAAAGTGAGGAAAGTGGGTGGGCTGAGTTTGGGGAATTGGGTGCCGCAAGGTTGATTTCCGTCCTGGAGCGGAGTCAATCCGGAAAAACTCTGGAGGGAGCAGTTGTGCTCTGTGTAAGGTCTC
>VZTH01009150.1:340381-364777 GCA_013397815.1 Aleadryas rufinucha | reverse complement strand
GGGAGTGAGACTGGGGACGGCATGGAGAGCGGGACCGTGAGGGGAGAGAAACCCGTGGGGGGAGCGGGATCGGAGGCAGCATAGGCAGCGGAACCGTGAGGGGAGCGGGATCGGGGACGGCAGGGGGAGCGGGGGCGGGTCCCCGTGGCTGTCCTGCGCCACCGCTTCTCCCTTGTCGCCCGCAGTCGTCCGAGGAGCGGGCATGGGGCAGACGGGCGGCCCTGCNGTAGTTTATTCCTCCCTTCCCAAAGCATTGTGGGAAAACACTTTTCTCATTAGAAGGCCAGAGAATAACCAAAGCTTCAGAAAGAATTCCACCAATGTGGGAAAATTTGTAAAAGATTTTAAGTAGTAAGTGTTCTCATCCCAAAAATATATAGCTGTAGACACATCTAGCACTGCATCAGTAGAAACAAGCAGACTTTTTACCTAATTCTCAGAGGTGTTCTTCTCTTAAGCTTTATTAATTTTAATTAATTTTATAAAGTAGGTGACATTAATGAATTTTAAATACTGCTTTAAATAAGCATAAATGTCTTTAGTTTAACTTAACTATGTAGAAAGGAACATAAAAGTGAGGAAAGTGGGTGGGCTGAGTTTGGGGAATTGGGTGCCGCAAGGTTGATTTCCGTCCTGGAGCGGAGTCAATCCGGAAAAACTCTGGAGGGAGCAGTTGTGCTCTGTGTAAGGTCTCTCTCTGGAATATTAAGGGCTGGGTTTTCTTGAATAAGGCATGCTCTGCAGTACCAAGTAACCTTGCCAGAATAATGTAGAATCATCCGTTTTGGTGATGTTCATGGTTCATGTTCTGGCTGTCGTGTTCTGCCCTGTGGCTTTATCTCCCGTAACTGTTGGGTATCCATCGTCATAGCTATGAAGGGGAGAAATTCTTAATTGAACGCTGCCACCTGGGGTTTGTGTTTAGAGGTGAGTCAAGTGCATTAATTCAAAGTCTCGAATCAAGAAATGCTTTGAAATATCAGCGTTCAAAGGTCCCCCTCGCGGTGACGTCACGCGGCCCTGGCCCCGCCTGCTCCGGGGTCACGTGTCAAGGTCGAGTCGCCTTCTCGGCCAATCAGCGGGGGCGGCTCACCCGGAAGTGAAGTCGCGCCCTGGAGCCCGGCGGCGCCGCGCGTTACCACGGCANGCGGGAGCGGCGGCTGGATGAGGCGCTGCGGGCGGTAAGAGCTACGGGGGTGGCCGCGCTCGAGGAGGGTGGGAAGGCCAAGGAGAGGTGTTCGCCTGGCTTTACCTTTGCCTGTCAAAAGCTTTCCCCATTAACAATCATTTACTAACTTGTATGGTCTCCTTGCCTTCTCCAAAATGTGAGTGTGCGAGAGTTGGTACGGAAATTGTTTGTTCTGATCAGGCAGAAGAGAACAGAAAGCAGAGAGCGCTGCAGCTGGAGCGAGAGCAAAAGCTGGCGGCTGAGCTGGCGAGGCGGGACCTCGAGAAAATGAAGGATGAGAAGATAAGGCAACAAGTCAGAGCAAACAGGTAATTCAGAAATTTCCCAGCTATATCAAATTAGCTGCTATTACCATGATTTGGGAAAGTTGTAGAAGGAGTGGAGAGACTCAGACCTGGAAGGAAAACTTACTTTGAGATCAAGGTATAATAAAAAGTTCGTTTTAAGCAAATTTTGTGTGTAAAAGATGTTGATCCACAAAATTTTCACTTTGAATATATGTATATGTACACTTGGGCATATCTGTGAGCAGACGTGTATGTATGTGTACCTGTGCTTGTATAGTTAGAAGTGAAGTATGCAGAACTGTTGATAGCACATGTAAAAATATAGGTAATTCTTGTTTTTAAATGGTTTTTTTTGCTTTTTCTGCCCTCTAGCTAGAGCAATATTTTTCATCAGGGTTGCCCCTGATGAAAAATATTGTGTTTAAATAGTGATGGATACTTAATTTTTTCCCCTAGATACCTACCTCCTTGTAATAGGATAATTTTTTTCCCCCTCCAGTCTTGAACTTCGAGAGTTAGAAAGAAAGCTGAAATCTGCTTATATGAATAAAGAACGAGCTGCACAGATTGCTGAAAAAAAAGCTATGTACGATGAGAAAATGGTAATTAGTGCATCCCAGCACCTGAGTCCTGTAACTCTTTGTATGGATTGTGCAGAAGATTTTTCCTTTGCCCTTTTTTATCTAAAATATTGTTCAGGCATTCAGTGTTATTGAAAATATATTTTGTGTTATGAAGGATTAATTAACCAGTAATAACTAACTATAAGAAAAAAGTTTATTTTGCCATTGCAATTGAAAGAGTAGTGAATTAGTTGTATGACTGGTTATAGTTGTTATTTACTGGTTTTGTAATATTTATCCAAGTAAAAACTATGATACCCTTTGTACAGTGAGTTTTTACAGTGGTGAATCCTTACCTCAGAGTCCGGTTGTTGAAAACAATATTACTGTTGTTAAACAGTGATCTGGGTAGCTTCAGAAAGACTTGCAAATTTGTATTTATGTATAGAATAATACTGGTGATCAGGCAGATGGTTCTGATTATGTTAATGCTTTGTACAGAGTCCAGTGCGGGCAGTTGCTGTACAGCAGTGTGCTCATTGAGGGTGTTCTCTGTAGCCCATCTTCATTCCAGTCACTGTGCTGATGTGAGTCCCACCTGTGCTCAATGCTTCGTCCTTTTAGTGCTCCTCAAGTTGCTTAAATCATGAGGGTGCCCTTCAAGAGTTCTACTGACTGGATTAAGCTATTAAGCGTGTTAAAGCTCTGTATTTATAGATTGAGGTGGAAGACATTCCTTTCTGGTAATGCAGCATAATTCCTTTTCATACTGTGTAGTTTTTCATTACAAGCTGTAGTAGTGGGAGTGAAAAGAAATCTTGTGTTACCTTTTTCCACCTAGAAATGGGAGGATGAAGTAGCCCAAGAGATGAAGGAAGAGTACGACAGGTTTCTGAAAGAAGAAGTGTCTGCAGAACTGAGGCGAAACCAGGAGAAGAAAATGTACCATCAAGAACTGGACAAGCAGGTTGAGGAACAAGAGAAGAAGAAGCAAGAGGCTTATGAAGAGTTTCTAAGAGAAAAACTCATGATTGATGAAATCGTAAAAAAGATCTATGAAGAAGACCAAATGTTAGCTACTTTGAATTTTTATTATTTATTGGTTTAAAACATAACAACTCATATAAATCTGCACAGAAAGCTAATTTGTATGCACCTATTCCATAGAGACTAAGGCCCATTTTAGTTTTCCTTGGTCACATTTTACTAACAAGAGACTGATTTGCATTAATTTTCCTGTTGAAACATCAGAATGTCCCAGTCAGTCTCGTGTCCTTGTTCCCCAAATATGAAATCCAGCTTATTTGCAAGAGGGCTTCCAATGGACCTATCATGCTGGGCACAACAGCATATTACATATTTCTGCCCCGCCTTGTGTCCCTGCCTTGCCACCAGATGCTTTGTTTGCATGTCTTAGGAACAGGGAAGGCAGTTTCTGAGGGCAGGGTATTGTGTGTGGGGGGGAGAGTTTAGTGTAAATAAAAAGTTTAGGAGTTGTGGTGCTCTTGGGCTTTCTTTTCTTCTTTCTCTTTGATGGGGCATAAAATGCAGCAGCAGTGAGTACTTTTGTGTACGGTCTGTCGTCCAGAAAGGTGTTAGACATGAGATTCCCTTCTTGGGGCAATTCATTACTAAGTAGTTTCAATTTAGCTATCTAGTTTTTAGCTGAATGGTTAAGGAGAGGAATTTAAATGTTAGTCTCTGGAATATATTGTTCCTGGCGAGCATCTGGCTGATTTAACATTACTCTGCAGTATGTTACATAACTACTTGAACTTTTTTTTCCATCTTCTACAGGGAAAAACAACGGAAGTTAGATAAAATGAAAGAAACTCAGACATATATTGAAGAGTTTATAAAAGAACAAGCTATCTGGAGGAAAAGGAAACAGGAAGAGATGGAAGAAGAAAATAGGAAAATTATGGAGTTTGCCAACATGCAACAACAAAGAGAAGATGATTGGATGGCTAAAGTTCGAGACACTGAGGAGAAAAAGCAGAGAGTTCAAAACATGGTATCAAAAATTGAAACTGTAGAAAAAGTTGTATGTTTTTGTCTATCGTTTAGAAACCTTTCCTTCTCGTAATAGGTTGCCAAGACCATGGAAAGAGAAGAACAGAGGCGTAAAGAACAGGAACAAATCCGCCAAGATCTGTATCTGGAAAAACAAGAAGAGATGGAAAGGAAGAAGGAGATGGTAAGTACTAGCAGGTACATGAAGAGGTTTTTTTACACACATTACGTTTCTAAGTCTACAGTGTTATTTGTGACTTTGGGATGTGTTTGAGGGACTCCCTGAGCCCCTTTTGGACTGTGAGCTATCTCAAAGCTAAAGGCTTAATTCTGATATGGTTTTAGGAGTCTTAAATGAATTTGAATTGTTTCCAATTCTGTTCTAGCACAAAGTATTTATTTTCAACTCTATTTCCTAAATGTTCTCAGTCACACAGGCAGTTTGTATATTAGCTTAGGTTTTGGAGGGAAAATTTTGTACTTTGAGTTTCCTTTTCCATTCCTAATGTATTTATGTTTTAATTTCAACCAGGAAGACATGTGAAGGTTTTGAATACCCTTATGGCCCCATTTATACATTTATTTATCGTGTGAAGGAGAATACCAGTAACTTTCAAGTTTAGGTTTAAGCTAAGTAGTTTAACTGCTTTTCTTCTGCATGTCCATTTCCTATGGGCCTGGCCACACTCTCTTACCTTGCTGTGGGTAAAAAACAAAATGTAACATAAATTGAGATATCAAACACCGCTATTTTTAGAGTGTTGTTCAGGATGACTGTCTTGTTGATTCCCTTCATCATAGTGGGGAAAAAAAATCTCCTTTTGCTTTAGACTTAATTTTGAGAATCTTGTGATATTTGCCAAGCTGATTAATACTGGAGAGCACTGTCAGATATGGAATGTTTGCTCCAGTTAGTTATGCTAGAAGTTAAGAGCTCCAGTAAATTTATTCCAAGATAAATGGAGTAGATTGGCTGCTGCTGCTGAGAATTTTTCAATGCTCAGTAATACTGCATTTTACTGAATTCCTTTATAGGCAGAAATTGAAAAGAGAATAAGGCAGCGCCTAGACTTAAGGCAAACATATGAAGAGCAACTTGCTCTGAAGGCAGCAGCACAAGCAGCTATGAGAGAAGAGGAGGAAGCCCTCCGGCAGCGGATTTTGGCCAAGTTTGCCGAGGACGATCGCATTGAGCAGCTGAACGCGCAGAAACGGAGAATGAAACAGCTCGAACACAAAATGGCCGTGGAGAAAATTCTCGAGGACCGTCGCAAACAGTGCATGGCAGAAAAAGTAAGAGTTTCACATGCACCTTTGGTCTGAGCACAGTGTTTAATATGGGAATACTTGTGCTATCCTAAGGGACAATGCTGGTGTTGCTAGGGAGAGGTGATGGGAATTGCAGAGAATCGTGCGGGGGGAAGCAGGACTTTGTTTTGGTTTCTGACAGAAGTATTTTTAGAGCTAACGATTTCTTGTTGCTCAGGAGGCTAGGGTCAACACTATCCCTGGCCCCCTGTGTAGCTGATGTGCTGTGCAAATACCTCTTCAGGAGCCATGAAAGCAGCAACACAACTGCTGCCCAGTTCCACATCCCTGGTCAGCTGCACTGATAATAATGTATGAGGAGGGGAAGGCCCAGCCTTGCTTTTAAGTTAAGTCTCTTGAACTGAGATCTGAGGAAGAAAAGGTGTAAGTTGAAAGCAAGACATGGAATCCCATACTACTGTTTTCAGACCTGTTTATAGGGTATAAATCACCTGTGTAATGTGATTTGCAATTTCCAGTCGTCAGTGTGAGAATTCCTACCTATTCCACCTTTTCCTGGATTAGAGCAGTAGGGCAGGAACAGACTAACTTGTCTGAGAGTCAAAAAGCCACCAGAACTGAACACTGTCTGCCTTCAAAAGGGCTTCTGACACAAAACACTTGGACAGCAGACTCACCCCATGACTTGCCATTCAGTTTTCTCTTCTATCTGAGATTGTTTCCCAGTTGCCAAACAGGTATTGTTTAAACAGTGCTTTGTGGGTTTTTTTTACATACACTTTTCCATCCTTTTCAAGAGAATTTCCTCTGACCAGGAATTAGTAAGTGGAAGTTCCAAATTTACTCCACTAAAATTTTTCTCTTTATGCTGTGGTGGATAGTGGTGGAAACAAATGTTCACAGAGCTGAAACAGAACTTGGGAAAACTTGTTTATTGTAGGAGCGTGAACTTGAAGAGAGAGAGTTAGAGAAGAGAAGACAAGAAAGTATCCGTGCAATTATTGAAGAAGAGAGACAGAAACTCTTGAAAGAGCATGCATGGAAATTGCTGGGTTATCTTCCTCGAGTAAGTGAATTGTATTTTAAATACCTTTAATGTCTGTCCTGTAAATTGGTATTCTCTTGGGTAGTTCAAGGTGAACTTGCAGAACTGTGCGAGTTCCTGGAGTCAGTGGATGTCCTTACTGTGTTCGCTCACCTGCACTCACCTCTTCCTTCTTCCTTGAGTTGGGACCCATTTACAGCACTGCTCTTTCTGCTGAGGGGCTTTGGGCTCTCTGGCACTATTGATGCCTTGTACAGAACTCGCTGAAAGCTTCCACAGCGCTTTGCACGTCCAGTGTTTGAAATACGGAACGTGAGTTCTACAGCAGGGCTTCTCTAGCTAGAAAGGGGTCTATCAAATCTTAAAACCTGTTTCCACCAAATTTCTCAGTCGGGGTTTTGGCAGCAATTTCTTGCAGCTCTGGCTTGTCTGCCAAATATTCTGTAACTATGGACTCTGCAGCAGTGCAATGAACTGCAGCATTTACAGAAGCATTTCCAAGCTTGCTCTGTTCATCCCTGTGTTTTTAAAAGTTAAAAAGATGGAAGCAGTTATTGCAATAGGAATAAACTACAATTTATTTTGTATTATGCTTCATAATTGGAAAGATCTCCTAACAGTACACAAATGAACAGAGAGCTGCCTTAGGAATGTAAAAATGCATTTACAGTAGGGAGGGAACTATCCAGCTGGTTAAAGAAATTCTGTAATACTGGAAAACATTAAGTAGAGCAGAGTTTAATTTTTATTCAAATATTAATACAATTATTGGTGCAGGAATTTGTAACACTTGGAGTGAGTTGTTCTCTAATGTAGATTTAATTACAGGATAACTCATAGTGACAACATTTTGATATACTTTTCTGCTTTGAATTTGCTGCTGTAGGAACCTTGGCAATTTCAGTGTCCAAGGCTCACATGTGCCATGTATGATGTTCTACTTTTCTGCTCTCTGCTTCAACACTGTGTCTGAGTTGGGTGCTCCTACATCACATTACTTCACTCAAAATGGTTAAATAGCAAAGTGCTACCAAATTAGAAACTTTCCAATATAAATGCAGTTTGTAACTTTTTCCTCTTTTGTAAATGCTGCAAAGTATGTTCTGTGGGTCATACATATTTTTAGCTGTAAAATTACTTTAGAATTAACTAGAAATTTAGATTTCTGGGTGCCCTGCTTCTCTTCCCAAAAAATTTAGTTTTTGAATAGGTTGTCCAGCGTTACTTGATTTCCCAAGTTATTTCTTTGTATGAGCTGATTCCAATATAGATAAAGGTGGAGACAGAGCCCCAGCCCAGCCAGGGCCTCTTTTCACTGCAGCTGCTTGATTTTACTAAACCTGCTCCTGTGCTGTACTGACTGCAATCACTCCTGTGAGCAAGAGAATGCAGCTAAATGTTGTCTTTTGGCAGAACAAAAGGGGGGGCTCTGGGTTAGCACCAGTTTGTAACTCATCTGTTCAGGTTTTATGATGGTTTTCAGGCTTGATTTTCAGGCCCGTTTTAAAGGTAACATAACAGTTTTATCGATACCATTATGGATACTGTATTTGCTTCCATGGAAAATTTCAGAGATCCATAATAATCTCTCTACTATGTTTTACCTTCTGATGTGTGTTTCTTTCCTGTTAATGCAGGGAATACTCAAAGACGAAAACGACATTAACATGCTTGGAGAAGATTTCAGGTTGGCTTACCAGCAGAGAAGAGGTAATGAACTTTCAGAAGAGAGCTGAACCTTCCCCCAGCTCAGCTCCTGCTTTACCACTAGGTGTCAGCTGACTCCCAGTGAAAACTTCCATTTGCTTTTAACAGTAAGGAATTCCTTTTTAATAGCATTAAAAGCCTTCCTTTTAAGACTGAAGTTCTAAAGTGATGAGCAGTTAGTTTTATAGACGTGTGGTGTGCTCCACTTGCATTCTTCACAAATAAACTGTTCTGGAGTTCTCAATTATTCTCAGTTAGTCATGTAACAATGTTAGAAATGGTTTCTCCAGAAACACAGCAGAGACCTAAGCTCGCATGTGTGTTCCAGTCTGGACTGAAGGATTCTCCTCATGCACTACTTCTGAGAAGATGTGGCTGTCCTGACATTACACTACTACAGTCCTCATCCAAATGCAGTGTCTCATCTCCATGGGGTAGGTCTGAGGTACTTCACTGGTAGGATCTAAGCAGAGATGTTGTTCCATTCTGAGGTCAGAACCACTTTTTAAGGTTTATACCTTTCTTTCAGTGCATAAACTGACTAATTCTTGTCCCGTGTTCTTTTTCACTTACTCTGAGGGAGGAATCCATTGCAATAGCTGAGGTTTGGCAGAGGTTCATGCAAGCAGCACAGGCTTGTATTGCTCCTGTTCATTAATGTACACACAACAGGCTCAGCTCATCTACCCTGAATCTGTTTTCTAGTTATTGATTGCAATGATGACTAGTGAAATTGTTAAAGATGTAATGCTTGTAGAGCACCTGTGAATGTGGAGTCATTGTTCCTGCCTCTATCCCAAAGCAGCAGCTGATGGCCAGGGAAAGGTTTAGTATTTTCACCTTGACTGAAGGAACGGTTTTACACAATACAGCTCTGTGGGACTATGGAGTCTGTCTGGGCAATGAGAGGTGAGTCTCATGTATAGTTATCCCCGCCAGGGGCTAAGATGTAATGGCTAAAACAAGTTATGGTCATTTCTATAACAGAGCTGTTGGTGCTTAAATTAGATGCCAGACCAGCTAGCTTTGAGGGGAGATCTGTTACAGAGAACAGACAAGGCCAATTTTCCAACCACGTGTTTTAAAAAGGACACGACATTTTCTTCTCAACTGGATCACTGGTTAATTTATTTCTGTTGCAACAAGGAATTTTCTCAGACTAAATCCTGACTTCCTTGGACTGAATATTACCATAGGTAAGGTACAGTTTTAAATGCTAAAACAGAGCAAACTGATAACCAAGTTCACTTGTTGGAATACTCCTTGCATAGTCTGAGCTTCTCTGCTCCTTACAGAGTGGGCAGTTTGGCCTGACAATGAAGTAGAAATTTGTATTTCATATGACATTACAACATAAGCTATCAGGCTTACAAAAGTTGAACAATTTAAACATAAGTAAAATCAACAGAATCAAGTCAGTGGGATATACAGTTATTAACTATTAACAAGGACTCATATACAGTCTCAAAATAATGTACCATCTGACTCATCTTTCAAACAAAAGTTGTTATTTAATGGGATCAATAATTTCCCCACTCAAGAGCTTTCATGAATTCCTCTTCGGTAAAAGAAAGCATCTTGGCAGCTTCAATGTGCATCTGAAAAAAGAAAAAAAAAAGAGCAGAAGGTGAAATAGTGTGAATGACCAATACAAAATCCTGGATAACTTGGATATTTTATAGGTTTTAATAAAGCACAGAAATCCTGAAAGTCTGACAACTCTTGTGACTTCTGAAGAACACATGTAAGAAAACTGGTCCACGTTCTTTCAAGCTGATCAACATACAGTTTAACATTAAAGCAATTACAAAGCAAATCATCCTACTCCTGATATTTAATGTCTTTGGGGCATTTTTTCCCCTCTATCATTCTTCAGGCTCTGTCTGCTATGTGTATCTGAACCTGCCACACAAATACTACACAAATAGCCTAAATCAGGTTTTTCTAATTTATTCAACAAAAGGCCTGTTTGAAGCAGACCTGAAGTCCTTCCACTGATTGTCCTTCCACTGATTGTGAATACTGAGCACATGTGAGCTTCAGCTGCCCTTCCCCAGTGCCTTCTGCCGGAAGCTGCAAGGGGCAGGGTTAGCCCCAGTCTCGTCCATGTTCCTCCAGTCACAGTCTCTTCAGAAAGGACAACTCACAGCATCCTTCTTCTGGGAGTAACACTTGGTAAGAAAAGCTAAGTGGCTTTCTCTCCTATCTGCAGTTCTGATACAGCATTTGTAATCGTTTAAAAATGTATTTAATGCAGTTTATGACACTTGTCTGAGACCATGGGTTTGGTTCCCAGTCAGAACAGAACAGAAATGCTGCTGTGTGACACCCATTTCAGTGAATTCATGTTCCAGAGGACAATGAGCTACCTCATCTATAAGAACATATTTTGAGTGAATGCTGTGTAGTTTTCATTCTCAAAATAAACTTGCAGAGCTAGAAGGGCCAGCCAAAGGCTGAGCTAGCACTGTTGCTGTTAGATGAATCCCCAGGATCTCCTCTGCATCCTGTTACTGCCAGAAAAATTCTCATGCACTGGAAATGCATAAGCAGCCCCACTTCATCTTATTCCACGTACCCGTCCTCCTTTGCCCTGTGTTGGGGAGGTATTTCAGATTCAAGGGTGTTGTTCCATACTGCAATTCCCAGTTCTTAGGCTAAGTGTGTGTACTTTGCTCCCTGAAGTTGCCACTTCATACAGAACTATTCTTCCTCTAGGGGCTCAACAGCTTCCAAAGTGTTTACTAAATGTCTGGTGATCACTGAGTACTCAAAGGGTAAATAAAATGTTCTATTTTCTTATCTCTAAGGCTGGTCCTTCTTAAAGAGGGCTCTGCTTAACAAGCCACCATACATTGCTTGCTTTAGCTGTCTTACAGCTTTGGTTTGAGAGTGTAGGAAGTGCATTGACTCCATCACAAAATTAATCCCATGAGATTCAGCAGAGTAAGCAATTGGAGGTGACCCACTCTGTGGTGCTAAGGTCCTGTCCAGACAGCCGTGCAGCCCATAGCTCTCCATGTCTCATGCAGCCTCAGAAGGAAAACTGATAGAAATGACTGCACACATTCCAAGTATTTTAAGTGAAAGGTGAGATGGAACTAGTAAGTGGACAAATTGTTCAATTTGGGTAACATCTCTTAGGATACTTTCCTCTCATTTTAATTTCCTTCCATGTAAACGCACAGTTTTCAGGATTACTTTATTGGACAAAAGACACATTTAGCTAGAGGTTGTTAACTGAAATACACCCATACTCTGCTCCTTACCTTCTGTCTCTTCAAAATATCAATTAACTTTAACTGCTTTTTAAAACCTGTAATTAGCTCTCCTTTTTGTTTCTGCAGTTTCTTGTTTTCTGATTTTAATTCTTCAATCATTTTGAGTTCTTGGTTAGCTACATCCTACCAAGGGAAGAAAAGGACAAATGTATTTATTATGAAAGTGGTGCTTTAACCAATGAAACCTGGCATTACATAAGAAAATGACAAACAGTAGCCACACATGACACTTCTGAAAAGAAATAGGATTAATCAAAATACTCCCACATCAAAGCTTAAAAAAGAAAAGAAAGTCTTGCCAAAAGAGCTGTGGTTTGCCTTTGTATGTATTAGGTTTGTATGTGTACTTCTCCCTCTTTCTAAACATGTCTCATTTGCACACAAATGAGGAAAATCAGAAAGGCTTTAACTTCATTCTGTACATTTCCTCTTCCTGCAGAGGTTGCAGTAGTGTCATCTAAGATAACTTATTGAGGCCTTTTGTAATTTACTCCAAGTTAATTTTGGGGCTGCCTGTAAGAGATATGATGCTTCCAGAGCCCATCATGCTTTTTGTCTCATTCTAGCATTACTGAGTGATTACAGACTGGAAATTCTTTTCCTAAGCCACAGTACCTTGTTGCTTTGCTTCAGTTTGTTCAGCTCCACTTTGTACTTTTCCACTTCTTCCAAGGCCCTGTTTAAACGAACCTCTGTTGCACTCTGAGTGGCTGCAGCCTGCTTTTGGGCACGCTTTAGATTCTCCAATTCCTATTTAAGAAAGGACAAACCCAATAAAAACATCATGAATAATAATGGTGTTTTAATGAATGCTGTATCAACAACACACTTACAAAAAGGCTCACCCTTGAAAGCTGAAGAGTCTGTGAACTTCTTTGGCCTGCAGATAGAATCTGTCTCAAAGACAACTCTACTGTTAAAACATCCCCTTCTCTTTTGAAATCTTGAAAAGGGATCTTTTTCATCTTTATTTTTTTTAAGCTTCTCTTGGAATAATTGTGAAGCTGATCATGTAAGACCACAGGATTGACTGAAAAACCTTGTATGATCAGTCAGAAAAAGAGAAAAAAAATCAATGTGTCCACTCTGTGGCAGATTTTGGAATGGTGGCTCATGTTCCCAGCTGCTTCTTCCCACCTGTTCCTTTCACCTCTTTGCCCCAGAGATTACTACATGCAATTACCACCAAGAAGTTAAAGCAGCCTACTGAAGATGGCTGAGGGTAGTAACTATTTCATCTGGCAGAAAATAGTTCATCAAGTGTTATGGCACCAATCAAAAGAGTTGTCTCGACTCTGCTGACAGTATTTCATAGTGCTGTAAGTGGGGAAATGAGAGAGAGAGACCAAGTTGAGGAACAGAATAATGAGACTAAAGATCAGGGAATATAGGTAACAGACAAAGTAAAAGAAATAAACAATTCTGGCAGAAAGAGCACATCTTGTGTTTTATGAAAAAGAAATAGACTTTCTCTTTAAAGTATCAAATTTTTAGTAATGGGCACAAAAAGATTCTTTTAACCAACTCAAGGTAGAGAGGGGGCTTAGTGACAATGAGGCAGCCCTCAGACTGCCTCTTTCCTGAGTAGTTCTTCTATTTTCCCAATTCTACACCTGCTCTGTGGTGGTTACTTAAGACTTCCACATCATTTATCCAAGAAGTACATACTAATTGACCTCTTTGTCTCGTATCAAGATGATGGAGCCGTGAATAAAGTCAACTAAATCTTTTGTGCTATGTATTTTATTCTGCATTAATATGAAAAGCTTTGGAATATAGTCTTTCAAGCATTAAATGACAAAAAAAAATAGTCTATATGCAATGCAAATTACTTATCAGCTAATCAGTTCATTTAATGAAAGAATTCTAAGAATTCTTTTAGGGATTTTTGACTATTACTGTCACACATAACACCTTATCAAGGACTTTTCTGCAAGTTATCCAGTGAGGGTATATTGTTAAATACATTCAACTCCAAGTTTTTAATCTTAAAAATGCCTGAAATAAGTGTTTTATTTTGTAACTAGGCAAGGTTTCTGCTATTTCTTCAATACTTTAAGTCAAAGCTGGATTAGTTTTCTCACATAATGTTTCTGTAAGAGGGGGGAGAATAAACTACTTTGTTTTAAATTTGTATCCCGTTTCAGTTGCTGGATTTTCCCCACTGTTCTGACATGGCTGAGGCACTTAAGTATCAGCAGGGGCTGGGATGGCCCATGAGTAACCCTCAGCAGACCTTCTGTCCTCCCAGCAGCAGCATAGGCAGCACTGCAATCTTTAGGAAGCTCTGCAACACCTCCCCAAAAAACAGCTGAGAGAGAATGTGTACTTAACATCAAGCCTTTCTTCAAGGCAAGTGATAAACCCCTGCACAAAGGCTTAAAAAGAGTAAGAAAACAACTTTGGTGTTCCCCTGACCACTATCTAACATTAGAGCTAAGCTGAACACATGAAGGAAGGAATGTTCTTGTAGACCAGTGGTGGAAAAGAGATGGGAGAGGTGATAGCATTTATTAGATCAACTAGATAGAAAAAAATTTGAATGCTGGAAAGAAAAGGATGGAAGTTTCTGGGAGCATCAGAATTCAGCTGCTGCCTTAGGTGGGTGCTGCAGCAGAAATGTTTACAGAGACCAAACACCAAAAGAATGCAATGTAAAAATTACAAAGTAGTTACCATGTTTCAGGTAAATTGTGGAAAGCAGGTGAGAATCTTTGCTTAGGCACATACAAAAAGTACCTGGGGCATGAATGAAGTTAACAAGAACTTGATAATCTAAGGAGTATGGAGAAGCATGTATCACATCATAGGTCTACCATCATCTACATTGCAACAACAGAAAAAGGAATAAAAGCCCCCAAATCAGAGGTTACATTTGTGCTCTCTCAGCCATACAGAAAACTTTCTTTAGACTGAAAGTAAGAGCTGTAAGAGTTTAGCAGCACAGAAGCACCATTTCAAGCCTGTGTTCACAGGAAATTGCTTTTAAATGTCTAGAACTGATCTACGCTACATTAATTAAACAGGGGTGAATAATACTTCATATCTGAAAAACAGAGCAGTTTTCAGACTCCTAAATCCACAGGAGATTTAAGCAATTACTGCAAAATTATTTTTACATACGTGGTCTTTGCAGTTAGGTAATTTATTATAGCAGAAAAAAATATGTAAAATAACTTCTGAATTAGCAGAGAACCTTCCATTACATACATTTGCTTTTTTTGCTGTCTCAGTATTCTAAAGAATTACCACTATTTTTCATGATCATGACTGATTGGTAACCTTGATGAATTCTAGAAAACACAACCTATGAGGAATAATTGAAGCAACTGAGGATAGTAAATCTAAAGCAAAGACCAGTGAGGGAAGTGACCATATTCTGGATATGGTACCGGTACAGTGAAAGCAAATAAACTTTTCATCCCATTTCCTAAATACTTTCTAACTGTGACTGTGTGCAATGAAATGGTTGAAATTGCCCTTCCAGAAGGCTTTAAGTACAGGTGAAACAATCTTATGTCCAGGATGGTTTGAATATAATTTGTTCTGTCTTGCTTTAAGATAAGGGACTAAATGACTGTAAATCTCTAGGTCCTATTTGCTGTGAGCTGATGAGTAGGATAAATACTAGTACTGAATCTTTTTTCTGACAGAATCACAATCAGTGTAAGGGAACTTAAAACCTCCAAGTATCTGCACAAAAAGAACACAAAGACCATGTTAGTTTTAAAATGCCAGAACTACGAAACACTAAGATACAAGCATGCCCACACAAATCCATAATACGATTTAACGGAAGTACGACACTTTGATGGGCTGAGTTGTGTTCTGTTTACCCCAAATTTTTAACTGAAACATTCTCCTGGTTGCATTACATGTACTACACAACACTATATGTATTACATGGTTCAACCTCTCTAGCTCTGAGGAATTAAAGAAAAACACGTGCTGCCCTTAAGATTAAGTTCCAAACAAACAAAGCTGTGTATGCAGCATCTGCTGTGCCAGGCACAGGCACCGCTGTGTGTGCGGGACAGCAGCAGCGGCGCGCGCTCGGACTCCGCCACACTGGAGCGCCTGCTTTTCAACAGCCCATTTGCAACAACAAGGACATCCCTGCCTTTACCTGCAAAAGATGCTATTATAAGCTGCAGGTGCTTTTTAAAAATTGTTCATTAGGTTCTACAGCTTACAATAGAGTTTACAGAAGCAATTTTTAAAAAATTATAATTAAAACCCAAAAAATGGAGTTTCCTTCTAATTTTCAGGATTCTTTTTTAAATCTGACAGCAGTTTCTGAAAAGGTAGTTTTGTCTCTTGTGGGTCTTTTACACAGGAATTTAATTTTAAAACAAAGAAATATGTGATTGTAGAAGCAGAAGAAAGGCAGTTAGCAAAATGTATTATTTCTTCCTTTAAAAGAAAAATTATTAGGCCATTTAAAAATACAATTTATAAAACTATTAACAGACATTGAAACACTAATCAGATCACTGCATACAGCTCTATCAATCCATCAGGGAACAGAGGGTAATTTGATGTGGGTTTTTCCCTTTTTTGAGATAAATGAGACTAATATCTGCAATACCTTTTCTAGTGCAGTGACTTCTTGTTGTAACCCTTCGGTTTTTTTGTTTGCTTCTTGTGACAACATTTTGTACTTCTCAGTCTGAGACTGCTGCAGGCTGATTGTTCGTTGCAGTTTTCTGTTTTCTTCTTCAGTATCTTTAAGCCGAGTTTCTAAATTCTGATTTTCATCATCCTGTATGGCAGTAATTAGCAAAAAAACCCAGCTGAATTATTGGAAGGGTAATGCAGAAATAATGTCTTGTAAATAAAAGGCAGTAAGAATATATGTGCTGTAGATCTAGAAATAGCAACAAGTAAAACTAAGGAAACAAAACACTGTTTTACCAACATAGTACTTTAAAAACCAGTAACACTTTTCTCATTTTATTTTCTGCAGTCTTTTACTTGAAACTGTCTCGTAGCAGTATGTAGAACATTCCTCATAGCCCAAAGGTTTTGAAAATAATCAAAATGTTATAGAATAATATGAATAACAGTGGCACATAGGTATTTTGTGACAATTTCATGAGAATAGCTAAATGCACACATTATGAAAAATTATGGGAAAAGGAAGAGAATGTAATTACTGATAAATCAATCCATTATGTTTTAGGATATTATCTGGTTTTGACTTAAAAGCAAGCTAATGATCTAGGGTACATCAAGTATTCAAATTTAAGATTCTCTTAACATGATGTGAATCCCGTATTAGATTCATGACCTACTGGCAATTACATCCCACATTAAGCATTATAATTCAAGGCATTTTTCTTTTGTAACCTTTCAAACTTTATAAGTGAATATTAATGTAGACTATTTCAGAGACACATTATGCCCTGCTTTTCTTTAAGAAAAAGAAACCAAGGCATGTACAGAAATGGAATTTCTGTGAAAAAAAGTCTCTCTCTGCTGTTCTTTCAGCCCCCTGGAATACAAGCTTCCTACCTGGGGAATCTGTGTGCTTTATCCTAAGCTTCTCATGAGTTCATGCACCTCAGAAACTCCCACCTCTTTATATTTAAACAGATTTACTGCTTCCTTATAACAATTGGACTGTGAATTGGAACCAAACCCAGAATCTATCTCAAGGCTTTGCCAAAATGAAATTTTTGGGACCTTCTGAATGTAATAAAGTTATTTTCACACCAGAGAAACTAGAACCCAAAATGATACATTTACATACAAAGTGCTAAGGGAGCAGGACAAGAGTAAGTACAAGGTTGTCTGTCATCTGCTACAGTAACTGAATTCTGTAGTGGTTTTGGCATGGAATGATGAAGTTCAATAGCTACCGACAAAATTATATTTTATTTGAAAATGAAACTCTTTAAAATCTAATGTAACAACTTTCTTCTGATCGCAGCATAAAAGTATTGAAATACAGAAGCACTTGTGTTGATAAAAATAAAAGAAAGTACAGATATAAAGTATCAAAATCTAATTACTTCTGAAGATTTTCTTTATGTACTTATCTCAGAAAACTCATTTAATATCATCCTGCTCCTTAACTCTAAATTAAAAGCTTGTAAGAAAACATACAGGTGTTTTGCCATATGTTCTTCATGTCATCATCACATTTGGGCCTGGGAAATAGGTGGAAAAAAGCATTCTGAAGTTGAGAGACCACATCTAAAAATAATCCAGTTATGTAAAATGGAAAGTCAGTTCAAAAACCTTGCTTGATTACAAATACATGAATAAGAAGTGATCTCTCTGGCAGACAGATATGAACTACTTAAGGTTTTACAGTTCAAGAGCTGTTTGAGCATCACTTTAAAATACATTGCCAGACAGTACAGATCATAAAACTCACCTGTACATTCTAACAATGAAATATCAGTGTAGCTTCATAATGCCTTAAGTTTAGTCTGATCTGCCCAAATATGTAGTTCCAAATATTGTCCTCTGCATCAACTGTACTCTTGAGAACAGAGCCTAATTTCTGTTTTAATTACAAAATTCCACTTAAAATGGAAGCTCTTTCCATGCTTGATCCACTGATGACAACGAAAGCAACTGACTGTATTTCTCAAGCTTTTGTATTTCTCAAGCTGTTCTATTTCTCATTCTACCCAAAACATCCATCTCATCCCAGCAGCTGGCTCTGGGCACCACTCTCCCTTCTCTCTGCACACCACAATCTGCATTTCACCGCTGCTGTTTCTTCCTCCTCTTTCTCAGGCCCCACTCTCCTTCCCAGCAGTGATGGTTTGGGACGTTGCAGCACCACAGTGGCCCTACAGCTGGGGCATGTCTTCATTCCCAGCAGTTCTTTCTGGCCCCAAATTATTTTCCATTAAGTGCATTTTGCAAGCTTTTAGCCCAAGATCACATACAGAAATTACCACCCCTGACTCTAAATCCGTAGGGTATTTAAAAAAAATAGAACTTTAACTCTTAATACTTGAAAAGGAAAGGTTGGGAGAATTCTGTTCTGTGATTATTTGTTAAAGGGGAACCTATTCCATTTCTAGATTAAAAAATTCATCTCTTACCTTTTTCCTGCATTCAAACACTACGTTTGCCAGGTCTTCCTGCGTCACACGTAACTTTGCCTTAAGAAATCTGATTTGAGCTTCTGTGAACATAAAAAGTTACATTTAATATACACAAGTACTCATTATTCAATGCAGAAAAGAAACAAAACTGATGCAAGAACTCACTTTCATCTTCTTGTATTTAAAAACACATTGCATTGTTTATAATTATTGAAGAGAAATAGGCAAATAAGAACTCAGATTTCTAAAAAAGTGTTGCAGGTTTCTCACTCTTAGGCAGAGCTTTGTATAGATGTTTTCCTTTTAATGACTGAACTTGACATCTTTAAAATGTGAAAGACTCCTAATTCTCAAAATTGAAACTTACTGAAAACTTGCATCATACCAGGCTGTACATGACAGCACTTCTTGAGTTTGAAGACAACACTATATTGTAGGGCATGCCTACACTGCAATCCAGCTGGAGCTGCAACTTCTGTTCCAGACTAAAATGATGTCTAAGCTACTGTGGTGGCAGAAAAATGGCTGCACTGTGGTAACCTGTGATCGTGAAATACAGGGAACCTAATTCCAGGAGGAGTGCTACAAAAAGCTCAGGGAAAGGACAATGCTATGGAATCTTATCAGCACGTTGGCCTAAATAGCTGGGCACAGGCACACAGGCCTAAGGAATCCATTATGGATTAGCCCTCTCTGTAACAGGGCCTGCTTAATACTTGTGTCTGCGTCCTCGTGAACACCCTAACTGTTTTGGGAGTCTGGCACTGCTGGACTGCTCTGCAATAGCTTATTGACCACATTAAGGAGGCATTCAGAGTGTTCTCAACAGTCAATATCAAATTCAAAATGCAAAAATCAATCCAGAGGATTTTTATTTCATCATTAAAGTTACAGAAACAATCCTCAATACTTCAGTACATACCCTTGGTCCCTGATTACAAGGCACCAGCAACAACTCTTCTTGAGTTGCCTTGAATTAATTTGGTGTAAGTTTCCAATGCAAGCCAAAAGAATTTCTTTTTGCTTCAGGAAGAAAACTATAAAAATGTTATCTGAGGATCTGGTTAGGGAGACTTGGTAACAGAAGATGTGCACAGAATTACGTGAGGTTAGAAACCAAGCTATTTCTGTGCTGGCATGCTTGTTGACATCAAGCTGTTAGACTGAAAGGAAAGGGCTCAGGCACTTCGTGCTACTGCAGTGAATCTCTGACTTCATGCTCACTTTAGCATTGTAAGGAACTACACAAACTCACTTCTATCACACCAGAGCCAAGAAGACAGATGTGCGTCATGCCTTTAGCCTCGCTGGCAAATGCTGCAATCCCTTCCCTGCTCCGTTTCTAGGACAGACATAAACACACCACTTGGAGTGGGAAAATAGCTGGAGGATTCGAATTCAAGCACTGTGGCTGAAACATTACCTCCTTTCAGCCACTTGCTAAGATCCACAGCACTGGTCTGAGGAAAGGCTTTTGCCTCTAAAGGTAGAGTCTGTGCAAAGACTGAAGCTCATCTTTTTGGAAATACAAGCTTAGCATCATGTACTTCTGTTTCCCCAGTGAAATGAATCAAATGTTATGCACTTATTCAATGTATGTAACCATCCAAATTCCTCCCTACAAAGGTGGAAAGGAAGATAAAAATTCACTTTTCCACATAATCATTCATATGTGACCTGATCTTCCTCTAGGACTACGTAAAGAGGAAAAACCTTCTTTCCCTTTTCCTTTAAGTTAAGGGCTTTAGAATTTTCCCGGTACTTTTTACAGAAACTCCTTTTGCCTCTCCCCAGGAAAACCTATTTCTAACAGTCACGAAGCAAGAATAAAGGTACTAACCATGGAAGGAAACTCACCTGTTCCCATTTCATTTCCAACCCCTGGAATAATATCATCATCTTGACAGTCTGGTAAGACTCCTTTCTTTAGTTTTTCTTCAACTTTGCTTATTGTTTTTGTTAAAGAAAAACCTATGCAATCTTCCAGTACTGCAACACCATCAGCACTCTGTATTTCCACGTTTCTTATTTTTGAACTAAAAAAATGAAAAACCTAGATTTTAAATTTATAATATATTATACTTTTGTAATTTTTTTGTATTTGCTATTTTTAAGAGTGTACAGTTATTTACATAGTGCAATTTCATTACCTGCATTCATATGAAAGATAGATTGATGGCAATTTCTCATTTTCTTTCTGTAAGATACCTTTACCATATTCCACATAAATAACTACAGGATTCTACATACTATAATGTAGAAGACAGAGAAACCACTACCATTTTCAACTGAGAAGATTCTGGCATGGTTTTCTTACCTCGACAAATCCATAACTAAATCAGAGTAAAGCAAAGAAACAGAGGAATGTTCTACTGGCTTTGGCTACTATCCTCTGGTTTAATTTCTGCTCTTTCCACCCCCCACCACATTATCGTGTAGAACTCTCTTGCTCCTGGCTGTACTCCTACCTGACCACAATTTCTGCATCATTATGCCCAGCCTAGGAAACTTCACTGATCCTAGAGGTTGCGTATCAATATTTTCATAAAACCAGAACACAGCGTAACACATCACCTACACAGGCTATCTCCTCAGCTTTCTCCTATAGAAAGGTAATCTAAGTTTTCACACGATCTGAAGCTCCTAACTTCTTATTCCAACATATCCTCATTCCAGTGCAGCCTCCAAACTCCTTCTAGCTCCTAACTTTCTCCCACAACTTTGGGGTTGCCCCACAGGCTCTGTATCTGCACAATTCCACTGCTAAATCTCATGATGGGGTGCCAGCATGACAGCCTCCCCTGAACTGCCCAAGGGAGGTCTGAAGGGCCTCCAGGGACTTCCAACTCCTGTAAGACAGCCTCGGCCTCTGTCAATTCCATGTCCTGCCACCTTGCAGACAATTTTCATCCTATTTTGGTATTATGCCATATCTCATGGTAGTTTTAATTTGCTCCCAGGATCTTATGGATTTTTGACTCTTCTCTCTTTCTCCAGATCTCCACTTTTTGGTTTTACAACCTTGAATTTGCTACCTACAGAGCTGAAGCTTCTCAGCTCGTAGCCCCTGGAAGCTGCGTTGTATTACCGAGCCTCTTGTCCTGTGAGCCCAAGATTCACTACAACAGAGGAGGCCCTTCAAGGCCTCATGTTTCCCAGCACCAGTGTGATCACAAATCAGGCTGTAGCACCCAATTGTGCTCTCCCAGGCTGCCCTAGGTGCTCTATTTTTGCTCACTGGACTTCCTTTCACTGAAGGAGTTTACAGAATTTAGCTGCCAGCCTTGAGGAGTGCTAAAGCAGAAAGCAACAGTTTCATCGCTGTAATATTCATCACATATGTTAACTGATAATTTTTGGTGCAAGTAAACAGAGATAGCCACATGGTGGAGCTGACTGAGGAGGACCAAAGGTTTGATACATTTATTTGTATAACTATAAAAGCATACATCTATAAAATAACTTGATAGACAAAGACAGCAACTAAAAATTTCATGACAAACCAAATGAGATGTCTGGTATACCTTGAAGTTGTTCTTTTTTCCTTACTTGCAGAGTATGGTCTGTTCTGAGCCGTGGGCACAGAAGGAAATTTCTTCTTGTTTTCTACCTAGAAGGTTTTTCAGAAATTAGTGGGGTATTATTATTATTATTGAAATACTTTTTGCTAGGGTTTTTTTCATGTTTTTTTTTTTCTTCTTCACATATCCATACTCAAGGATAGTTTTCAAAGTATGCTTCTCAAACTTTAAAAATGACAACTTCGCAATTTTATTTGCACTCGTCTTTAGCTTGCAACTTTTATGTCTCTATGCCCTAATTGTAATACACTCAATAGTCATTGGCTTGTGGGAGTTTTTCCACACATAATAAATCTATGCACAGGCAAGGCTCTGAGCTTTTAGCAAGGTATTAATTATTGGACTGTCAACATACCTTCAAAAATATGGTATTTTATGAATTATTTTAATCTTATAATGTCTCAGTTGAAGGAAGATTTAACAATATTTCTGTTACTTTCACCCAAATAATCTTAAAAAATAAGAGGGTTTTCTACTGTATTCTAATAAGTAACTGCAGATGGTATTTTAGAAGCTTCAGCTCACCTCATGAAAGCTTCAATAGAGTTGTAGTTAGAGACTATTGAGATTGTTGCTAATCTCATTTTTCCATTATATTTTCTAAATTCAGTTACTCTATTTGTTTATTATTACATCTAGAAGACACCAGTACTGCCTTTAGTATTATACAAGCGAGGGAGGGAAGAAAGCAAGAAATTAATAATGTTCTAATATTTTGCACTTGGAATTCTTAATTTGATGTTCAAAACACAGCATTTCTCTCTATGCTGAAGAGAAAACAGAATACAAAAATTAAACATGATGTAAGTCCACTTGACCACCAGTGGCAGTGAGGAGCCCTGGTTACACTGTCCCTGCAGCACTGCTTTGGGCATCACTTCCCTTTGGCTTGCCACCCATGTAAGCCCCAATGTAGCCTCAAAAGCATGAGTCATTATATTATTGAAATTATGCTAGAAAAGAAATTAACCAGAATAGTTTTGGTACCTTGGCAAGTGAGTGTGCAAGAGATGAAACTTTGGCACAGAGTGGATCTCTGCATTAAAAAAAAAAAAATTAATTCACTGAACATCTATAATAATGTAAACACATTGCAGTTAAAATACAACCCCCCTCTCAGAATCAGGAGAATAACATTTTTAAAGTCTAGAATAAGCAGTATAGCTAAGGTGGGAACATACAATGAGTTTAAGCACAAATTCAGTCTCATTCGCTGTCTGTCCAGTCTACCTCATCTGTGACCCAAATCACCTGGTGAGTGTATGGTATCTGACACAACTGTACTCATGTCCCAGAGTCCTGACCTTGTCTCTTGGAATTCAGGCTACTGGCTCGTTAGATCAGTGATTCCCTGTACCAGGGAGTACTCAGCCAGGAAGCAGAGAGTTACAGCTTCCCCAGGACAATCCAGTACCAAAGACTGCCAGCACCTCACCGGGTAACACCTCCCTGACACACAAACCCCTGAACTCATACAAACAAAGTGAAGATAAACCAGTGTCCTCTACATCCTGTGAGGAGGTAGCTCCACCTCTCCTAGCAGGGTCAGACTGACTGTTGTTAATTGACAGGGACTGTCAAAGGAATATGAGGTGGAGCAATTTAGAAATTAAGCCTCATAGAATTTTCTCTGAAGTAAATATTATAAATATGGTATCCATTTTGCAGATGGGGAATAAAACCAGGAATAAAAAAAGCAGCTTTCTTATCTGCTTATTTGGCTGAAAATTGTGCTTCTCAGTAACTGAATTTCAGGTTAAATGATTATTTTTCAAGTCTATTGAAATTAAGTAGAGAGATTTAGCATGCTGTGTACTATTCAGGTCAAATTCCTTGTCAGATAGATATAGATATATATAGATATATATAGATAAATATATGAAGTTTTGCTTTCAAAATGAGTTATGTGAATGTATATTATTGCAATGACAGGCTGGTTTTTTACTACCCTTTATAAATTTTTTACTTTAATTNAATTAAGTAGAAAGATTTAGCATGCTGTGTACTATTCAGGTCAAATTCCTTGTCAGATAAGATATATATATATATAGATATATATAGATAAATATATGAAGTTTTGCTTTCAAAATGAGTTATGTGAATGTATATTATTGCAATGACAGGCTGGTTTTTTACTACCCTTTATAAATTTTTTACTTTAATTAAAATGCTGGCTTATAGAAGATTTTGAATAAAATTTAAATTTCTGGCTCATCAAGTCACCTAATTTTTTTTGCCAGGCTGATCTGAGCAAATGTTTAGATCTTGCCTTAAAAAAATTCACAGACATTCATCAACAAGAATTATCTGCACAAAGCTCCGTATTTTATTAATAAAAAAAAAAAACACCAAAAAACCCCCCCAAACAAACAAAAAAAAAAACCTCCCCCAAAA
>VZTH01009150.1:308001-340099 GCA_013397815.1 Aleadryas rufinucha | reverse complement strand
AAACACGAAAAAACCCCCACCAAACAAAAAAAAAAAAAAACCCACAAAAAAAAAAAAACCTGGAAAAATCATCTGTGTGTGGCTGGCAACAGACTTCAAGAATAGGATGATTAGTTTTTCTCTGTTTACCCTATTTTCCTCAAGCTTCCTCCCTATTGGTTAGCTCTAGGAGCATGCAGAAGGTGAGGATTTGCTGCCACAGAAATAGCAGTTGTATGTTATTCTGAAAAAAAACCGAAAATACAACATGCTCTGTACTCAAGAAAACAAGTATGTTCTTTCCCCCAACAGACTAGTTTTTTCCTACTCTATCTGTTGTCTTAGGGTGACTNTGGGTGTGTAAATCCCGCAGAGGCGCACAGATGAGCAGCCCGAGGCTGTGGCAGCGGGGGCCACGCGCTGCCGCTCCCCCTCCATCCCGATCCAGCCCTTTCTGGCGGCTGCTCCNGAAAAAACCCAAACGCGAACAAAGCAAAACAAAACACCCAGCCTCACCGTATCTCTCAAATTCTCCAACTTGTTTAACCCTAATGGTTTCTTTCCTGTTCCCCATCCCTGACACCTCATTTTGAAAGCCCGCTTTCCAGTTGTGTGGCTGTACGGTCGGTGAAATGACNCCCAGCCCCAGCCCCAGCCCGGGCCGTGGCTGCCCATGCGCGGCCCGGCCCAGCGCCGCCAGCCGGGCGGTGGCTGGAGAGGGAAAGTGTAAACAAAAGCTCATTGCACTGCGCTCACACCGGAGCTGCTTTGTTGCTAAGTAATTCAAATTTCCCTGCAGAAAATATGGTGCAAGAACTCCAGAACAACTTCATTTAAAATATACGCTGACTTGGAGAGTGACTTAAATATTTGTTGTCTTTTTTTCTACTTTGCTTACTCATTTGTTTTTTTCCTTTCAACCTATCATTTTTTCCCCTCGATACCACCTCTTTCTTTGCTTCAGTTCCTCCCTTTCTTTCCAGTTGCTTTAGTGTTCATTCTCCTTAAACGAATCAATAGAAATTTCAACGAGGTATTTCAAAAATATCTCAAGTGCTTCCTTTAGATGTAAGGCCTATCTGCTTGCACAATTTAGAAAGAAAAGAATTTTTAATTAAATATTAAATACTTGGAACTAATCTAATTGAATGGCCCAGTGTTCACTCATGGATTAATAGTGTGCCTAATTCTTAGCACACATTTCTAAGTTTTTTCACTACAGCATGCGATTTCCAATCTTCTCTCATGTAAATGTTTACCTGAACACTATGTTTACCAGGCTGTGGTTGTTTTAAGGTGTTTTAATTTAAGTTGGTAATTGGTAGGTCAGTGATACTCTGACATGCTAACTGCCCTTTTTGTTTCTTTTTTTAAATTCTTCCAATACTTCAATTTATTTCTAATGGGTACCATCAAAGCAAATAATTCCCTTTGTGGGGCTGAACGTTCCAATCACATTACTTAGTAAAGCAGCCCTAAAACTCAACTCTAGTTTGAGGTTCTTAAAAATTCTCTGTCTAATGCTCAAAATCCATCTAATAGAACATAAAACTAAAGTGAGATCCAGAATTTGTTTAAAAAGCATGATAATACTGATGGGTAACACATTAAGTTCCTTGCCCCTCACTCCCTCAGCTATGGCTTTAAAATAGGTCAGGAATAATTTTAATTGTAGTAGCAAACTTTTGCTGGTAGTCAGGCTTCTATCATAGAAGCTGACTTGCTGTCACCTTTTTGTGTACTGAAACTTCTTTTACTTTCAGAAAAACTCAATGTCTTTGCTTTTATTCTACACAAAAGTAACTATGTGATCATCTTTATCAGACTTTCATATACACTATTTGAAAAGTTTCCCAGCTGCAGCTTAACATTTGAAGCATTTTGTAGCCTGTTCCTGTATCTTTCTTATCCAGATTAGTGGCATCATAAATTTAGGAACCTACAGATCAGATCCTTGATAAACTGTGTATTAGTCTATCTTAAATTCACCCATTTCCCACACTACCAATATACAAACCCTTGAACAACAAAGGAAATAATAATGCCCCTGAATGACTAAGGGAATACAGCCATGTCCCCACTCCTGAGCTGAGGGGTTTGAATATTCAGATTGTGATCATCCAGGCCAAAGGCATGCGGGCCCCAGCACTGTAATGGTATCCACATTCCTGAGGGTGGCAGCTCAATGCTTGCCTGTCATAGGGTTTTGTGTTTGTTTTCATCAGGCATTTCCTGTCTCAGGAACACTTAGGCCAAGTTAAATGTGAACCAGTATCTATTCCTTCACTTTGACAGCTGAACTGTTAAAAACCATCCACTGCCAAGTGCCTCCTGTTTGGTACTGTAATGAAATCTGTTACCTTGCTCTTTTACAAAGATCAGCACTACTTAGTATCTTAGATAGAACATTCCAGCAAAATTAAGCCTTCCTTGAAATAACAAGGAACAACACTTGCTTAGGATCACTTTTTTTTAAAATAATAGGAAAAAATTTAAGACTCCACCAATGCAGTATGCAGCAAAGACAGATAAAACAGGAGCATGATTAGCTCACAAGGTGTGCAGGAACAGTGTGAGGTCCCCCACCAATTATACACAGCAGTTGTAAAGCACATACCTCTGTCTGTCATCTTCAGGTGACTTACTCTGTACTGAAGCTGGCTGAGATAGTATCTTCTGTTGGCCTTTCTTCATTAAGAAAAGAAAAAAAACAAACTAGTTGCTTTTGGGGGAATATAATCCATTAAAGATGAATTACCTATCTGTAAATCACAAATCACAGTAACTACAGTCTACTATGGAAAAGAATGGAAACGATAGTCTACTGTGGAAAAGAACTTTTGAAACACAGGCAAAGATGACTAAAAATGAAAATGCTGTTGCTATTTTGTTGTTAAATGTATATCTGTGCAATCTGTCAGTGCCATGTGGTATATTAAGTGTCCTAAGAATATTTCATCTTCTGCTATATTTAGAGAAGAAAAAACCAGTGGTTTTGTTGTTGCTGTTTTCTAAAAGAAAGAGACTAGATGCTATTTTGGCAGTTTCATCTGCTCCTGTTCAAATGCCAAGCATTCAGCCTCAGTTTGTCACTGCTCAAGAGAAGAATGTGTTTTCACAGGCCATAAAATTGAAGTTTCAACAGTAGGAAAAGTGCATAGAAGTTCAGCTTTCCAGAATACTTAGTAATTTGCTTTTTAAGCCTTGTTTATTTGAATGAGTGTACTGACAATGAATATTTCTAATGTGCAGAATACCTTCTCTAAACTGTTTTGGGTATAAACCATACCTGCCCTGTTCCCTTTTTATTCATTTGTCCAACTTTCATGTAAAGTCTTGACTCCATCTGGTACACAGCCACACCAATGTTAAATGATAATACTGATAATAAACAGGAACTTTTTCTGTTTCGAGAAAGATTCCTTCTTACTAAGTTCATGTTTTCTATTTATGTTGCTTATTCTTTGTATCTCTTTCAGCTTGAACAATGTAGATCCTATTTCACTAGGAGGTTACTGTAACAGTATCTAGTTTTCAAATACTAATTTTTAGTATTTAAGACATAAAACCACCAACAGATACTTTTCTTAAACAACTAAACAAGTTTTTTATGTGGTTTTATGTATGTATCTGCACAAATGCTGTAGGCAGCTGTGTGAATACCTCCCTGATGAAATTATATAGAAACTATTTTTGAATGTGTTTTTAATACAAGTTTACAGCTTTGAAAAGAAATAAATTAAAGCTTACCTTGCATTTGAAAGCAACATGCTTTTAGTAGTCATGGTCTAAATTTCTCTTGAAGCTCAGCCCTGTGTGCATGTGAATCCAGACTAAATTACGTAACGGTCTGCATAACCTACTCACCATGAGTTCTTCAGCCTGACGCACCAGTTTTTCTGTTTTGGCTTCTAATTCTGCATTCAGTCGCCTGAAAGAGTAAGAATGTTTGTCACTGAGTTTTTGAAAGATTTAAAAGGAATAAATGTGAGCATGACAGTATTTTTGCCTGAACTAAGTGAAATTTTAATGATTCCAGCAAAGGAATGCTGAAATACACTTCAGGGTATTAACAAAGTTATGTTTCAACAATTTCCTGTGTGTCAGCCAAATCAATAGTAATAAAACACATATACCCATTAAACAGCAAGGTTTAGACTACAATTGGGAGAGGTGAAGGATGTCTTTGGTTTTGGACATGCCATTTCTTAATACACATTGCATGTCTTTATTTCCTTAAGGTTTTCCGTGTTTAACACAATCCTTCCCTTCAGTATACCCAGCAGCAGGGGTTGGGGAAGGACTCATGTACGACTACAGTACTTATCATGTAATTAAAGCTGTGTTGCCATACGGATGTATGTGTTACAGTAGTGTGGTGTTCCTGCCTGTTCAAACACAGCCCCTGGTGCTGTGACTGCCAGAGTTTGAGACGTAGCTCTCTGTGCACCCTCACCATTCACAGGGGCTGAGCGCTAACAGGTAACAGGGCCAGGGCTTCCATTTAAAACCTTTACAGCTTTTAAGCTGTTTTTAACAGGCTTAAGCTTTTATATAGTCATAATTTAGAACCCAAGTCAATGTTCGAAGTGCAGAAGAATCTCATGTCCGGGCCTAGAGCCTGCCTGAGGCGGCGGTGTCCGGCGGCGCTGGGCGCTGTGCCACGGCCCCGGGCAGTGCCATCCGCCCTTTGCGAGAACCGAGCCGCGGCACCCGGGTACAGGGGACCGACTGTGTGCTGGTCCCAGAGGGGCAGGGCCTCCTTACTTGAACTGCTCCTCCTTGGCCAGCCATGCTCCGCTCAGCGCGCCGGGCCCCGCGAACGCCGGGGGGCTGCCGGCCACTCTCCGCACCTGCGGGGAGGATGCGATAGTGAGCGGGGCGGGCTCGGCACGGCCCCGCTGCCCCGAGTCCGAGCCCAGTCCGAGCCCAGCCCGAGCCGCCACCTTACCCCGGGCAGGTCCCCGCCCCGCCGGGCCGCGCCGACCGCCGACATTTTGTCCGCGCCGAGGCCGCTGTGGCGTCGCCTTCGCCCGGGCAACCGGCGGCCGCCCGCCCCCGCTCCTTCCCTCCTTCCTTCCCTCTCTCCTCCCTTCCCTCCGTGTCAGGGCCCCAGCGACAGCCGCGGGGACAGGACCGTGCGCAGGGACCGGCTGGCACCCGGCATGGAGCTGGGCTGCCACGGGTTCAGGTGAGGGGCAGGTGAAAAGGGCTGAGAGACCATTACAATTGTTAGTGTAATAAATATTTATTACAGCCCTTCTGGCCGTGCTACGCGTTGTCCTGCCAGCGTCCCCTCATTTCAGTGCATTAAACTCCTGTTTAAGGCATGACAGCAACTGTGCCACCCTCTGTGCAGCTCTTCGGTGCTGTCGTCCCTCTGCATTTCCTGTACCCACATTTCTGATTGTCGCCTGGTTTTAGCCTCGTCCTCCACCACTGGCTTGAATCCCCCCATGAGTTTTGTCCCTCACCCCCACACAGTTTGATTTTGCTGCATTTCTCCTTCCAGTCACCCATGAGCCTGCTCCCACTCTGGTCTGTCACAAAGTCCGAGAGGCAAAGAACGGGTCAGGTTGGAAGGGACCACAGTGGGGTCATCTGGTCCACCCTCCCCGCTCAGTCAGGGTCATCCCTGAGCACATGGCACAGGACTGAGTCCAGATGGTTCTGGAATATCTCCAGTGAGGGAGACTCCCCACCCTCTCTGGGCAGCCTGTTCCAGTGCTCGCTCACTGCACAGCAAAGAAGCTCTTCCTCAGGTCAGCTGGAACTTTCTGTGCCTCAGTTTCTGCCCATTGCCTCGCGTCCCGTTGCTCAGCACCACCGAGAAGGTTGTGGATTACTTGCCCACTCACCTGCTCATTCACTCCCATCTCCTTTCCCAACTTCCTAGCGGACTGTGCTCCTCCATGTGACAACAGCCCAAGTGTCCTGCACCAGGAATCACAGAGCAAGAATAACATATATATATATATTCTATACTGAGTTACATGGGCTGTATATGATTTTAATTAAGAGATTTGCACAAGGGAAATCAGAAGGGCTTAGCTGGCTGGAAGTAAAAGGTCTGTGCTGAAAGATTTCTGCAGAAGTATTACTTGTGAGACAGAAGAAATACTTGAAGGTTTGAGCACTGAGACAGGCAGTGTTACGGGATAAATGTGATTAGCGGAAGACAAAAAATAGAAATATCAATGGAGAAAATGAAAGTGTTTAACACTAATGTTGAATCAAAAGTATTGACGTGGGGAAAACAGCCTATGAAGAAATGTTACGGAGATTTTGAAAAAAAGATCTATCAAGAAGTCAGTCCATTTCCATAATTTTTGTGTTTTTACTAATAAGAATAGCAGGAGGTTAATGGTGGCATTAAAAAAAACAAACAAACAAACAACCAAACCAGAATTTAATTCCATAATTTGTGCTTTTGGTTTGGAAAAACAAAAAGGGTGAGGTCAATAGCAGAGATCTGACCTCCATGGGAAAAAGACAGATTTTGTTAAGAAATAAATTGTAGGTTCTATGAGACATTAACACATCATAACCAAAGCCACGTTTTAGAAACCTCTCTAGTGACATCCTGGGGGATTTTAAGAGAAACAGGGGAACTGGAGCAGGAAACAAAGGTTGGCAGGATGAAAGCTAAGAGGAGGAATATGCTCTTTCCAAACAGGAACTTCTTTTCCCTGAAAGTACTATTTCTTTTTTCAGAACTAAAATATTGTCTTATTAATATCTTTACTGGTTTTAAAGTTCTTGTACAAAATAGCTATAAGAGCATGACACCTTAAAGTGCCAAAAGTATTAGCTAGAAGATCTCTGCTAGTTAAATACTGAGGAAACAAAATCACTGGTTGAGATTAGAGAGATTAGAGCAACTGGTTTTCTAGCCAGCTTTTAGCTAAGACTTAATAAACAAAAGAGGGGTAATTTATTATATCATAAATTATTAAATATGTTAACAAACACAGCAACACAACGTTCTTTTTGTTTAAAACCCCCTGGGATTAATAACATATGTATATACTAGGATTGCAGATTTGCACAATATTTCTAAGATCCACAGCATGATTTATTTAATATGATTTATTTTTGGAAATATTATATCCATTTGATTTAGAATTCAACTAACTATATTTGAAATAATATGATAAGATCAATATATTTGGATATGTATTTCAGATCAATATATTTGGATATGTATTTCTTAGTGAACTTTGAAGTATTTCTCCAGAGCTGTAGAAAACAAAATTAGAAAAAATAAGAGATTTTGTTACATTCTTGATCCCTTACTCCATTAAGGTTTTATCACTTTGAGGTTGACCTGATGTGACCTTAACAGTTGTGGTTAATTCTCTAATACATAGTTGGTAACTGGGTAGAGAATAGGCTTATATTAAAGACCCCAACCAAGAGTGAGATACATGAGGAGATAGGAAAATTTATCTCAGTATTTATTTGGAGGGAAAAAAGAGGCATTTGAAAGCATAGCATTGGTATATGGTATAAGATTTAGCCAACAATATTTGTTAGCAAATTCCCATTTTCCATTTAATAATTTTTTAAGGGTTGACTCAAATATAGGGACTGTAACATGAAAATGTTTTTGTCACTTCGAGGTGAAGTGTACAGCAGGTTAGAGACAGGTTTTAACCAGAGTGATGTTTGTGATCATAACAAGCTGTACTTGGGACCTCTTTCCAGGGACATCTGTGATTGGAGTAGTGATTAGAGTAGTACAGATAGAGTACATCATCATTCTGTATTTTTCAAGTGTTTCAATTTTTATTTTCTGAGGATTGTAAGGTCCCAGAATTAAATTACTCCAACAGAAACGTTAGATTCAAAATGAAGTTGTTCACTGTGTTGCCTTTGTTTTTCTTCCAGCAAAGGAGGAGGTAGGATAGAGAACAGAAGAGCTCCATCGGTAAAGCTGCTAGGAGTGGTGTGGGACAGAAGGGTGTGTGTAGCTGCTGGAATGTTAGAATACTTTACTGCAGAAGACTGCTGAGGATCGATATACAGTGTTTACTTTTGATTAAACCAAAGCACATGCATTATTTAGTGTTACCCATGGCCCTCTTCCTTCTACAGGCACAATTTTTGTGATCTCTCTTTCCTCCTTCAAGAAAAATATACAGGCATGAAATTTTTATATGAGCCTATTATCTTCATGCTTTTAGACACAATTTTTGTTCATAATATCTTCTTATTGGCTTAAAGATTCATTTGACAGAATTTCCTCTCTTTTCATAAAAGTTGTGATATTTAGTAGAGACCTAGAAAACTATCAATAAGAAGGGACAGGATTTCACTGTATATTACATTACTTGTCAGAAACAGAGGAGCAGCAGTGGTTTGACACAATGTTTTCTTCCATAAAAATCATTGCAAATGTATCAGGCCAAGGAGATAACAGCTGATACCTGGGCTCAAGTTTTTTGTTTTTGTGGGGTTTTTTATTTTAAGGCCCATTGTAAACAAATAAATAGCACATATAGATGCCACAAATGCATACTGTTTTTAGACCAAGAATCATGTTAAGGGCTATTTATTGTCTTTGGTATGTGGTAGAGCTAAATTTGATTAACCCTCTGTTACTACTGGCCTCTCTCATTTATACATCTGTTGAATCCACTCCTAGAAGAAAAAGTCTTTCATAGGACTTGCTGCTGCCTGCTGTGCCTCCATCCTAGGAAAGAGGGGTGCTTCACCAAGGCAATATGACTCAAAATGTTCCATGCTTCCTTGTTAGCAAGTTTGTTTGCCCAGGACTGTTTTTACTGCTTAGATTACCCTGCTCCGGGTCGGGCAGCCCCAGAGGGACTGTTTCCCACACCACATTTCCTCTCTCAGGTCCAAGCACTGGTGCTTCCCTCAGTGAGCAGCCCTCAGTGAGCATCCCTCAGTGCGCAGCCCTGTGAGCAGCTCTCAGTGAGCAGCCCTCAGTGAGCATCCCTCAGTGAGCATCCCTCAGTGAGCATCCCTCAGTGAGCAGCTCTCAGTGAGCATCCCTCAGTGAGCAGCCCTCAGTGAGCAGCCCTCAGTGAGCAGCTCTCAGTGAGCATCCCTCAGTGAGCAGCCCTCAGTGAGCAGCCCTCAGTGAGCAGCTCTCAGTGAGCATCCCTCAGTGAGCAGCCCTCAGTGAGCAGCCCTCAGTGAGCAGCTCTCAGTGAGCATCCCTCAGTGAGCAGCCCTCAGTGAGCAGCCCTCAGTGAGCAGCTCTCAGTGAGCATCCCTCAGTGAGCAGCCCTCAGTGAGCAGCCCTCAGTGAGCAGCTCTCAGTGAGCATCCCTCAGTGAGCAGCCCTCAGTGAGCAGCCCTCAGTGAGCAGCTCTCAGTGAGCATCCCTCAGTGAGCAGCCCTCAGTGAGCAGCCCTCAGTGAGCAGCTCTCAGTGAGCATCCCTCAGTGAGCAGCCCTCAGTGAGCAGCCCTCAGTGAGCAGCTCTCAGTGAGCATCCCTCAGTGAGCAGCCCTCAGTGAGCAGCCCTCAGTGAGCGTCCCTCAGTGAGCAGCCCTCAGTGAGCATCCCTCAGTGAGCATCCCTCAGTGAGCAGCTCTCAGTGAGCAGCTCTCAGTGAGCTGCGCTGTTTCCAGGCGCGGGGCTCCCGAGCAGAGCGCTGCACCCTCGCAGGGCTGTGTGGCTGTTGCCACGGAGCTGCTCCATTGCATCGCTGCCACGTCTCTGGTCGGCGTGACGTGAGCTGCTCTCCTCACCATCCTCCTCCAGGCAGGGCATGCACAGGGAGCCTCACGCCGCACAAACCCCACAGCCTGTGCAGGCTCAGCCCAGCCACAAGGAAGGAAACCAGAGACAGGCTGACTGCAGCGCTCGCACATGAAGGCAAATAATGTCAAGCTAGCAGGCAGTTGTTTGTTTACTTATTTATTCTGAATGTGCCACAGAGGATGTCAAACTTAAATCCAAAGCATATCACCGTAACCTAAGCAACTGTAACCATTACAGCCACTTCACCCTTGAATAGTTTCCCTACCTTAAATTTCTCCTTCATTTTTCTAGTTCCAATTTCCTGGAGGGGAGAGAGGGAAGAGCAGAATTTTGGAATGAATTGTAAGTGGGATTTAATACTTAGCAGATTTCTGGAAACTTGGATGGGTGGTTTTTTTGTTGTTTGTTTGGTTTGGGGTTGTTTTTTGGTTTTGATTTTTTTTTGTTAACTTTAAATACTCATCTTGGTTTTTACTTTAAAAGATAAAATTGCTATTTCCTATTTCTGTTGTGTGGAGTGTATAATAGCTAATCTCGAATTCACCTAAAAATCAGGCTAAATTGCATTATTATTGTGCAATCATGGGAAAAAAACCCCAAAAACTTGTGTACAGCATTTTCAAACATTAGTGGAATGGTAGGATCTAGACAATATGTAGCTATTAAATCAATAATCCAGACGTCGAGGGAATTCCCCAGACAGCTGTTGGATATTTCCCCCTAATCAGTAATAATAATCCAGTAGTGTTTGAAATGACATGATTGTATATTGGAACATGGTTTTGTGCTGATATTTTCTCATGCATCTCTAATGACTCCCTAAAATATGAGGAAGATGAAGTATTACTCATAGGTATGGATCTCCTGTGAAAAAGCTGCAGTTTGAATATATGAAGTCTGTGCAAGTTCTTTAGCCCTTACTGACAGACATCCTAAGCTGGTTTAGCACCACTGTACCCTGGTATCTTTTGTTTCCTGGCAGGATAACCCTGATGGATGTCAGTGGTGTGTGCCAAGCTTTGTGTGGCAGAAGTCAGGGAGGTGTGTGGGAACCAGGTACACAGATTTGGAGGGACAACAGAGCTGGGGGATGGGCAGGCTGACCTATTAAGTCTCTTCCATCTCCAGTGTCTCCAGTTTTGCTTTCATATAGATTTCAGTGCCATGGAAATGGTTTTTTTTTCTATTTCTAGTAGTTGTGTAGACATATACAATACCTAGTTTCTAGGCTGGTCTAAGTTTTTTTTTTAATATAGCTATAACCAGCATACTTGTGCTATCCAAATTCCTATTCAAAAATATAAACATTTTTCTTTGTTCTCTGCTTCACTGCACTATTGGGGCTTACTTATTTCAGTGTCATCCTTCCTAACCTAATCCAAACAATAACCTTGGCTCAACAATTTAAACATATTGAATCCCCAACCAGAGTAGTTTTCCCTAGTAATACTCTGATTACAGCAGCTTTTATGTCTGAACAGGAAAGGACCTTAAAGACTAAATCTCATCAGTACTGTAAAAAATAAGTGGTGAGCATCAGTCACATTTTCTTGAAATACCACAAGTCTTTCTTGAGGCCTAATCCTTTAATCTCTGGATTTTGGGCACTTCTGTTCTGATTACTAGGGATCAAAAGGTTTGGCAAATACTCTTCAGACCACTCTTCCAAGTGGCCACTGTAGTATTACCAGGTTGTTATGACAATTGTATGATTTTTTTGTTGTAGTGGTAGCTGGTACTTTTGGAAAAAAAAAAAGAGAAGTTAGTTTATCCATGCAATGGTCTGCTACACTGAAAATTAAAATAAAAACATGTGGTCCTATGGAATAGAGGTTCAGAGGATTTGAGAACATGGCAATGTCAAAGTAAAGGAAAAATATCTTTCACTGATGATGGATATTCCTCCTACTGTGTAAGAGGCAACCTTTCTAATGGAGGGTACCCTTAGAGAGCTGCTGCAACATATGCTAAGGCTTTTCTGAGCTTGTTCCCAAAGCTACAGAGTGACCTTTCATTTCACTGCAAATGGAAATCTTATGCCATTTCCTGCCTGAAACACTGTCATGTGTGAAGTTATATAGAAAAAAGGAAAGAATTTTGCATGTCACTCATGGACTAAAATCTAGTTTTTAGACCCTCCTACCAGATAGTTTTGTTAGATGTTCATTGGTCTGCTCTGGAAGTATACAGTTTTTCCCTAAATGAGATCATTTCCTCATCCTATTTTAAACAAAGGTGACGTGAGTTGAAACAAATCAGTGACTCCTCCTCCACAAATTTCATTTTACTTACTGCAAACCAGAAATAAAATTAAACTGAATATTTCCCACTATATTTAATCACTGAGATTCCAAAAGACTGTCACATTACATCTTAGATCTCTGTCTAAGGAAGACAACCCCACCTGACTTAAAGAGAGCTACCAAGGTGCTTTTAAGAAATCACTGATTTTCAACAGAGAGGCTTTCAATTAACAGGGCAGATTTGGAAAAAGGAACAATCTTGTCACCTAGATGCAGGGCCCTGCAGTTATAACAGGAGCAAGTGCAAATCTCTCCATGCTATTCCTGTTCATTCCAGCCTTCGTTGCTGGGCTGCATTTATTGTTCCTGTCCCTGCTATTGTCAGTAAGAAATCCAGCTGGGTATTTAGAACCAAAACCTCAGAGCCTGAAAGAGCCAAATATTCTCATACTCATCATGAATATTTTATCTACATAGGTGTGTCTTCACTTGCATCCAGTTCCTCTTCACTTGGAGGAATGCGTCTTCATTATGTTCTGCTACACAGAATAAAATTAATTTGGAAAAAAACCATTTTACACTGTTGCTTTCATGGGATTTGCCACGCTGTATATTCAAGTACATCTATCAAGGGTGAATGCAGGTGAGGGCTTTCAAAGTTACTTTGCTGTGTTGACAACACCACAACAAATCTGTCCTTTACTATCAAATTGCATATTTTTATTAATTTTTCATTCAGTGAAATATTCTGAAATATTCAGTGACTATAGTGGGCTATGTCCAAGCAAATTAATATTATGTATCAAGTACAAACAAGTTCTAACATTTTCAATGTGCCAATGTTAGCATTCAGTGTTAGCCTTAAGAATCACACTTTTTTTTGTGTATTCTGTGTTGCTTGATATAAGAAATGCTCATTGAGTCTGTAGTGCCAGTTGAGGCCTTGGTGTCCCTGATAATGCCTGCTCTCTGTGAGAAAACTTGTGCCAGTGTAAGAAAAGGAATTCAAAGTCAAGCTCTGTGCCCCTATGTAAACCCCCAGTATGCATACACGTGACTTGTTTGTGTATTAAACTGCACTGAAAAGTTATTTTGGCTTAGGGGAGGTAGGAACTTTTTCACTAGCTGGAGGAAAAGATGTGTAGCTCCCTGTCAGCTGGGGGAGAATGCTGGTTTGTTATCTTTTGCCTGTTTTCATAAACAAATGCCGACAGCAATTGTTGTTTTTGCAGAGCCAGCAGAAATTCATCGGGGATTTCTTTCTGTTGTACTGCCACACTAAAAAGAGATGTTATTTTAACAACAGAATGTTTGATAGCTTTTAAAAATACAAGGCCTAGTTTTTAGGCATGCTGAGCCCCATATTTCTGTTGAAAGCTCTTTCTGCAGATGCCCCAGAGCACTCTAAGGAGTCCCTCAGATTGAAGATCCAAGTACAGCATTAGGGAACATCTCTGATATGAGCACAGTCACCAGGAAAAGCAGAGAGGCTTTGTTTTCTATACATGAGCACAAACTGGACTGAGTCTTTTGGAAGGCACATATATTGAATGTGTTCATTAAACTTGCCGGGTTATCATCTCAGCAGTCAGCCTTAGTAGTGAGGTGCAGGTTAGCTTACATTAAAGCAGGATTTCTCTAATGGGAATTGCTTTGTGAGATGGAATGCAGAGGTAAGATTGCAGCATAACCACTGTGGGACACTCAGGCACAGGGAAACATCTGTCCTGAAGAAACTATCTGTGGTAAAAATAACCCCAGACTGAACACTGAGCTCAGTTCTGAGGCTAGGCCTATCTGACAGAGCTTTAAAGATTTCTGTTGTGTGGTCAAAATGGTATTTTTGCCCTTATTGCAACTAAGGTTTTCCCAGGATTCGTTCCTCATGAGGTAACAGTTAATGGAGAAAGTCTTCTGTTAAAAAAAAAACAACAAACCAAAACCAAAGCATTTAAGATTTCAAATCCCTAACAAAAACGAGTACATAAATACAAAATGTATTAGTTGCATATGCAAATAAAATGCGAAATTCCCTTGCTTCCATCCCATCACTCCTTACTGTTTTCTTTCTCAAACAAAGATTAATATCTGCTTAATTTAGGTGTTATATATTCATTGAGTGTTACAGGACAGATAGACAAGCTTTGTAGTGACAGATAAATGACTCTTCAATCCTTCAAAGTTTGTTGTCAGCTGGTTTATTAGCATTATTAAGTGAATGTCTGTGTTCAAATGTTCTGAACCTTTAGTTAAGAAGGTAGGAAAGAATCAAAAACTGGCTGAAGTTAATTGTGAATGAATTCAGCTCTTACACCTTTTGCTGTCCTGAGTAAAAGGGGCACTCCAAAGGTGTTGAAGTTCAAAGACTGGGTTGTGGGTTCTTTTCCCTAAAACCTGATGAAAAGAAAAAGATCCACTGAAACAGCTATTTTGTTTACTTAGATTTGAACATTCTTCTTCAGTGCTGGCAGCTCAGATTTTGCAAGATCATGCCATTGCATAAGAAGCAGCAAGTGGAATGTAGAGATAAAAGCAAATGTTTGCTATAAAAGAAAAGCTGAATTCTTACTGTAAAAAGATAGCTTGAAGAGTGAAAATGTTAATTGTAAAATTATTGCTGGTATCAATAAATTGAAAAATTGACACTTAACATTAAGCATAAAGTTGCATTTAATAATTTGTTTTATGCATGTGAAACAGCTCTGGTTATAAGCATAATTCTGTAGTACTTCTTTTCATTGTAAATTGAGTCTTAAAAGATACTTAAGTAGAATTAAAACTTAAAATTATAAATTCTGGACTGAGATTGTCATAAACTGATTCCTCCAGAATGATGATTTCACTTCCGTAAGGATCACCTGCCTATCATTTCTTAACCAGGCTGAACTAACAGCTATAGAGCAGAAGATAGCCTTAATGGAAAATTAGTCCAAAAGTGCACTAAAAACCCACGCAGCTGGTACTGTGAAGCATGAAAAGCTACTGTACTCACTGGAAAGGCACTGTTTATAGAGGAAGTCGTTATTTCTGACATGAATTTTAATGTATTCAGTGGCAACAAACATCAAGACTTTTCCTAGGAACTGTCTAGTTAAAAGTAATGTGTTAAAAGTGTGATGCTGGTCATGGAAAGTTGCTGAAGTCTATTAATTAATCTTTCTCCTCTTTTTAAATATTAGAAGATTAGTTAGTTCAAGTAGAAGTGGAGTAGTTTTAAACTAAAATCAGGTTAAGGAGATACTGAATACAATAAAATCATCTTAATATTTTGTAACAACCCAATCTAGCAGAGGAGTTTCTGAGACAGTATCAGACTCTGAGGGGCTTGCTCACGGCGCCCCTGGTTTCTGTTCTCTTGCTGTCTGACAACTCTGCAGCAGGCCTGAGTAACTCCTGTGTTCTGCTCCATTCCCTGGCCTGAGGCACAGTACAATACTGTCTGTCCCATGTGCAGAGGAAATCAGAGAAGGAACTTTCTCTGGCTGATTTGGGAGATGATGCTAGAGATCATGAACTGAGCAAAAGGAAAACAGATCCCCAGAAAGGGTTGTCAGAGCTCATTTAGCCTTGGTGAATGATCTAAAGAAAGGGTCTCCAAAGCCAGGCTGGGACAGCAAAGAGAGAGCTATTAAGAGTCGAGCACACAAATTGTGAGTAGCAATGAGCAGAGTTAGTGGAAGTTTGCCTGATGACTCTTTCAAATCTAGCACATGAAGAGAAGAAATCAGTTAACCAGCACACAGTAGAAAATTAAAGACTTCAAAAATCTTTGTAACGTATTGCTTTTGGAAGAGGAAAAAAGCAGGTCATGGCAGTGAAAAATAAGTTCATTTATCCTTTTTATTTTTGAAGTCAGTACAGCATGAACAGCAATCATGCATCCTTCCTCTGCGCTCCTCTGGCACCATGACCAAGTGCTGGCCTGTAGGAGAGAAACCACCTCCACTAAGGCTGTAGTTTATTTTCCAGCCTTTCCCACTGTGTTGACATTAACCATGAAGCTGCATGTAATGTTATTCCGTGCTGTGTATAATTATGTTTTTCCTTATGTGGTCAGCTGTCCATCAGAAAATGAAAATTAACTTCCTCTTTTCTGGGCTGTGTTGAACAACTTTTTGATAAGTGCTGGCCACTTGTGTGTCTGAGCATTCAGTGTTTCACAGAGCAGCGCCCAGGTTTGTGTCAGCAGAGTTTTACAGAGCTACCCGAGTGACAAGGACAGTCGTCCACCTGAAGGGGCTATGCTGAAGAAAGAAATACTTGTGTAAATCTGAAAACATATTCTTCTCAACTTGCATAATATTTTTTTAGATCTCATCTAACAAAGATTTGAGTTTTGTTGGAGATTCATTCTAATATTGGAACTCTGTTTCAGGAAAGTGGTTAAGCTCGTATATAGTAATAAACATGTGAGCTGTTACCTAACTAGGTTGCTGAATCAGATTTGTTTCATCTCTTTTTGACTGGAAATTGATCCATCTTCTGAAATACTGCTCATGCTAATCAAAATATATTTATTTTTCCAGAAAGCCGTGCTAGTTGAGTTAATGTTTGCCTTTAGAGTTTGGTTTCTCCTGGCAGAGGGAATAGTTTAAATTGTGTCTGGGCTACAGTAGAACAAATTTCGTAATGAATATGTAAGAGTGTGAGAAGCATATCTAGTTCCTGCAAGTAATATTAGGCACCCTATTTTATTAACTATGGCTATGCTGTACTGTTCGAAATTAAAAAATCTTTCTTCTTTTGCTTTAAATCCTGTTCCTGATGTTTCAGTTTGTCAAATTATTTATCCTTTGAGTTAGTAACATGGTATGAAACAGTACTGTCTCTTTCCAAGTTCTTTTAGAATTTTTTACATGAGTTTAGCTCCATTTGTAAAAAAGTGTTTATGTTAGCTGTTTTCTACCTGCACTCCTTCACTTGCCGTATCTATCTGTCAAATTTTTCTATTCTGTATATAATTTTTGTGGCAGAGATTAAGATGCAGAGACCCACTTTGGGACTGGTGCTGTGTGATCTGGAGTCTTTGCAATGCATATTGCAGTCATTGAGACAGGGTAGACCTGAGCTCATTAACTCAGCTTTGCAGTCATGCTGTGATATTTGTGTCTAGGTGACTTTAAGCTTTTACTCTTAAAATATCTCATTGTTGCCACCGCTGGTTCAGCTTCATGAGAGCTTTAGTCCACAGATAGTTCATGTAACAGCCAAACTTTTGTGTTGTAGGTCAGCTGGTGTTCAGACATTCATCACTAAAGCAGACAAAATAGTGGCAGAAATAGTGAGAAATTGCTCCTTTGGTAGAGGGAGAAAAACTGAAGAATGGAACGGGCGTTTCATTATCTCAAACACCAGAGAGTGCTGACATTGCGATGTGTTGGCACATGCGCACGGTTTGACAATAACAGCTATCGTGCCCAAATTTCCATGGCATTTATTCAAAATAATCCCTCTTTCTCAGTAAAAAAGCAAGGTTTTGGTGACTTACCAGAATTTGTTTTCTGCCGAAAACTATGTGTCTTAAAATCTGGATTCAGCTGAACTCCCTGGCTAGGGCCGATCTGTTTGTTTGTTTGTACTTTGACCAAAGGATTACACTGATGGTTTCCCAGGATCCAAAATTATATTTAATCTGTTTACAGAGCTACAAATATTATTTGAATGAGAAAGAGGGAAATGAAAGTGGCCATATCTACATCAGCTGGTAGCTGTTCACAGGAAGCAGCAATTACTGTCTAGCCTTCCCCAGGAAAGCCCTCCCGACTGCTTCCCGTACCACGGAGCTGCGCCGTGCATTGGCACAGCATGGCCACACAAAACAGCAAATAAAGCACCAGAGAGCAATACAAACTACTATATGGGGGTAGATTAATAAGGATGACAATAATTCCCACATGAACAGGACTGAAGCTAATTTCACTTGCAGTTGTCAAACCCAGCTAAACTGGCAAGGGAAGGAATGCGTGTTTGTAATCAGTAGCTGTGCACTTGCGGTGGAGGAGGGACTTGGGCATGGCACACTTGGACAGTCTCACCTCTTCCAAATTTGCTCAGCCTGTACAGTGCCCTTCCTTCTTCCTCTTTGCTTTTTTTGGTCCCAGCTCACAAATGTGTGAATCATCCAGGGGGAAAGTTTGAGAGATGCTGTGTGTCAGGTCAGTCCAGGTTCATTCACTGTTTATCCTTAGAAAGCCAGAAACACTGGTGTGTAAACAAGGGGGGAGGGGAAAGGAAGGTTTAATAAGACAATCAGGGTTAATCTTTCCTTTCAATATTGCATGTAGTTTTGTTTTCTGATTATACACTAAATAACAGTTGTATTTTCTTTAATTCAGTTATACAAACACAGCAGCCGATTAATATTCCTGCACTCTCTGTGTTGTGAAGGGTGCACAGAGAAAACCTTTGTTATTTTTCTAGTGCTAAAGCTGTTCATGTTAAACCATATTCCTCTACACAGCAACAGCAAAGTAAATGACAGCATTAATTCAATCCAGAATGCTTGATAAATTGAGAGGGGTTGTTTACCTAGTGTATGAAAAAGTCCCTTGGGGATGGGTTTTATTGCGAACTGCATAGTCATCCATATTCCTATAGTGTCTGTGCTCATGTTTGTGAGTTAAACATATACAGTAATTTAGCATTCAGATAATCCCACGGCTATAATCCAGACAGATTTAGCTCAAATTTCTCTGGGATTTCTATTATCTAGATTTAGCAGTGTGGTGTTGACTGGATATTTCAAATTGCTGCAAATGCTTTTTTTCTGCAATAAACAATGTATTTTGATGTTCTCATAATTGAAGCTGTAGATTCTTTCTGCCATTAACCACATGTAAAAAATGCATCTTTGTGAGGACAGTGATTGCACAGCTGGAGCATGCTTTTAATGGATTCCAGCTATTTGACTGCATACCACATAAGATCATACAGTGTTTTTATGAAAACCAGTATAACATATGTGAAAATACTAATGAGAATAATCAGAAGAACATTTATCTCCACACATCATCTATTTGAAAATGAACTCAACTGCTTCAATTTTAATAATGTTTTATTACAATATATTGGACAGTATAATAATGTAGAGCCTGGCTCTCTTACAGCACTTTTCCTAAGTACACCAGAGCTTTTATTGTTTTCAGTTTCCTCAGACAGAACTTCCAGTCTTTCTTGCTCAGCAGTTTTGAGGAAAAGAGAGAATCTTGGGGGGAAAAAGAGCATCATTATCCACATGAAATGAGGGGATTTTGAGTCCAAGTGCACTGGGTGCCTTTCACAGCAGACCACCATTTATCATTTATCATTGCTCTGATTAAGTGCAAATGTATTCAAGGGAGCAGAGCAGACACTGTAGATAGGGCCCAACGTTCTTGTACCAAAAATGCCAGCCCTCCCACACGCACTAGCATTGGTGGGGCTGCAGGAGTAAGAATGCTTGTGTGGGAGATTTTTAGGAGGGAAGTGTACTGTGGGAAAAATTGTAAAGCTGCTTCTTCTACCCGAGTAGCTCAAGTGAGTGTCTGAATTGAGGCAAACTGCAGAGCAGGGCAATGCATGCTCTGTGCTCTGCCTTGTAATTGTGTTGCAAATGCACCAAGTACATTATTCACCCCGGGTCAGATCTTCTGGGAAGAGGCTTGTGCACACTTGGCAATAATTTGATGCTAAGATTGTGTCACCCATAAATGCCTTAGAAATTCAGAATAGGAAAACCACTTGGAAATATTTGGAAAACAAACTATTTGGAACCATTTATGGGATGTAGAAAGCTGTGTGTCACACTTTTGTTCCCTGAACTGGAGGATTCAGACACCAGTTCAGTAAGTGAATTCAGGTATGCTGCCCCTGAAAGCACCCCCATCATGCTGTGTTCCAGGAGCCTTCTCTGACTGTGCATTATTGCCAGTCCCAGTAACTGTAAAAATCTTAAGAGGTGTTTTCAATGTGAAGAAAGAAAGAGGATGTTCATTTAATCAGTTGTGATAAAGCTGTTCCACGTATAAAATTTATTTGCTTAGTCTCCAAGCAGCAGGTTTGCAAGAATGATGGGAAAAAAAAAACCACCTACCACAACCAAAAAACATGAATGAAAAAGACTTTTATAGCTAACAATCATACTTCTGGGTAAAAACCTTCTGAAAGAAATATGCTGTGTCTGTGTGGCAGTACTTTTGGTTTCATACTTGCTCTGAGTTATTCTTTGCAGTACTACAGCAGCTGGGTTTCAGAAGCAGCAGCAGTGCTCACGTACTTGCCACGAAAAAGAGTCTGAGCATTCACTCGCCTCGCTTCAGTGCCCTGCTAAAGCAGTGGGCCTGCTCCTGTCACACTAAAAGGCCCCACTTCTGGTCTGAGAAGTCATATTTATGCTCAAATAGCTATCAATATCTGTGTTTGATCCCTAATAAGTCAGAGCTATGAAGCTGTAATGCCAGTGAGATGGAAAAGCCATCTGATAGTTCTTAAACTGCTCTTCTTCCAGACGGTGCCTGTGGCACCAGCTGTTGTAGCTGGGAGTTTTCAAGGCCCAGTTCTTTTCTTTCTCAGGAGAATTTCTTTAGGCCCCTAAAGAGTGATATCAAAACCCCAGATGAGCAGAAGAGTTTAAAATGAACCTGACATAGCTGTGTATTAGCTGCATCTTTTTTGAAAAGAAGTATAAATCAATTTAAAGTTTTACAGTCAGTGTCTGAGGAAGTTGCCAGTGCACCCACAGACCTTCTCACTGCTGCACATGGGAGCTCGACTCACCAGACTCACCAGTTGGATTCTGGCTGCCTGCTTTATTTTTCTTTGCATTATTTTTCATCTTATTATATCCTGACCTCTCATTCAGCAATTATTTTGAATCATGCTGAGGACACTTCTCTTCACTCCCTTTGGATTTTCTCTTGCTGATGCAAATGCATCTCAAAATACCATCTTCCCAAGTTGTCAGATCCAGGGTTTGCTGGTGATGCTTACTGGGCTTAGCTGAAGTATCAAACCAGCAAAGAAAGACCAAGAAATGAAAGAGCACCATGTAAATATTGACAGATTGTTTTTATGACTAAGCTATGATTATCCTTCATTAATTTGTCTATGCTTTCAGAAAGAGAGGAAATTGCTGAAAAGCAGAATAGTATTTTTTGCAACAGACAACTGTGTGCTGTGATTGTTGAAATTTCTATTCAAGAAATCCCTCAAAATGAAAACAAATTCAGAAAAAAACCCCCACTCTTACAGAGATGCAGGTCTGCAATGTTTTAAAGTAACACCAGTGTGTTCTGTATCTGCATCTGTAACTTGAGATTAAACACACTGTGGATAAGGTTAAAAACATAATCTTTTCTAACCACCTACCAGGCATTTATGCAGTATATTGTTTCCTTTTTGACAGTTAAATTGCTAGTAATAAAGCTCTGTAACTGTTCCATGACAGTGTTTGTCCTCTAACATGGCTGTGCGACTGCATCACCTGCTCCAAGCTGCACCAGCACAGTGAGGGCAGAATCTGGACCTGTAACATTTAAGTAATCAAACTGTGTGCCATTAGCAGAGCTGATGCCTTTCTACCCCCTCCCTTACCTTGGTGCTGGAGGAATAAAGCAACTCAAACTAGTCAATTGCTGTAATTATGAAAACAGATTTTCTGTGCACAAACTTGCCATCTACACAATCATCCTTTTCCTCTTCAAGCAGCAAATAGCCAGAAGGTACCGAGCCCCCTCTCTGTCTTGCAGAGGGAAGAATCCCAGACATGGCTTTGGTAGCTGAGACCTGCTGGTTTTTCTAACCCATTGAAGTATTTTCTAAAGATGCTCTTCTTTCCACGTGCTCAGCTGGTGTTATGGTGACCATGAGCGAATATATCAAGTTACTGGTATGGGAGTAGCCCTGCCAGGAAGCCAGAGGGCACGGTCAGTGCAAACTGTTTTTAGACGCCTGAACAGGCACAGCTCTAAGTTGGGTGCCTGCTAAGTTAATAAAAGGACTAAACAGTATTTCTCCTACCTCCTGCATGTGGACAGAACACAGCCTGTATCTGAGACAAGCCTTACTCCTGGGCTGACATCACACTTAGCTAATTGGCCCTTACAACATTGTGTAAATAGCAATATTCTAAAACTGTGGTTGGAATTTTTGAGCTTGGGTTCTGCTAGAATTTGAGGAGAGGACTTTTGATAAACTGAAAGGGGAGAAACTAAGAAAAGAAGCGAACAGAGAAATGCCCCAACACGGGAAATTTTTATGAACAAAATGTGATCAATTCATTCTCAAAGTTAAAGCAAATGAGCAGAGAGAAAGCTGCCCCTACGTCCTTTCTTCTTAATGCTGAAAGAGATTTGTTCCTTGCTTCATGGAGGAAAGAAAAATATTTGTGTCAGGAAAATCAAGTTAGGAAAGTGACCTACCAATTTATTTCTTTTACTCTTTGCATGGTGGTATAAAAGATCCAGCTGCAAAGTGTANGTGTAACGAACCATCACGACCCCCGCTTCCTATAAGCAGATCGTGACAACTGGTTTGTAAACTGAGCCACTCCACTAGAAATTGTTCAGATTAAAAATGCTGAAAAACCCTGAGCACCATCCCAAATAGTAAAGTCCAGTATTTTATTAATTATAAGCTCCACACTTTCCTCCTATCCCCAGATCATATCAGTTGTAAAGTGGCAGCTTTATATGTAAATTTCCGTAATTTCACATATATTTCTTAAAAAAGGTATTTAAATACAGGAGTCATCTCTTAGGTTCATTTAAAAACAGCAGAGGACATGAAGTGCTTCTTGTATTGAAATTTATACCTTTTTTTCTTTTTTCTTTTGAATTGTTAGAGCAATGTTAGAAACCTGATAGTGTGGAAACTATCAGGCTGTATGTGCTATTGATTTGTAAGAGTAGTGATACAGAACTATTCAACTAATTAAGACATTGATAAAGCATCTTGATAAAGGATGCCATTCTTTTATCTGGACTGATTTGATACCGGGTTTCTTGCTGGGTTGAACATCCAACTCAAACACAGTTAAGAGCACGGGTACTGAGGAGACCATAACCACCACTGCTGACTCATTCACTGCCGTGCTCATCTGACATGGGAGCTGCTCCCCAGCCTTTTCCTCTCACCCTGTTCACATGTTGTTATCTGCCCAGGGACTGGGTTCTCTCAGCAGCTTTCTGGCTTCATCCCCATCTCACTGGTACCTCTCTTGATAGCCTAATTTTGGCTCTGAGCTACAGGTAGTGCTTAGATAGGATAAGTATAAGATTTCAGCCAGATGGATTATGAACAACATTTTCTTTTCAACGTTCTTGGCTCCAACCCCACAGAAGATTGCTTTAGCCCAACAGAATGAAGTCCCATCCTTCAGAGAGCTGAGCCAGTTCCCTCACTTTAGCATGCAGTGTAATTATTCTGCATGTTCCACAGAACAGGCATTCCACTCACAGCTTCTGTTTTGCACCTGGAATCTGAATGTGCTGCTGACATCAGGACCCCACAGTGCTTTATAAGATCAGATGAAGGCATTAAGAATGTGGACCTTTGTACAGTATCCTAAATAAACCATCTTTCATTTCTTATATTTCACCCTGATAAGAGAATATAATGTCTGTGCTCCACTGAGCTCTAAGCTGGTGAGTAGAACTCTGTGTGAAGCTTATAAATTCATGCAGATAGATAATATGACTTTTCCCCACCTTGATTCAGATTATAAATTAATAAGATCTAGTCCACCACTCCTTACTGAGTAATTCTGCAGTCACATATTCATGCTGAGGAAAACTTTTCAGTGAGATTCTTTTCAAGATAAGTCTTTGCCAGCTATTGGAAGTGCAATCATTGCAGAGCCACTAACATTTTCCTGTTCCATATCAAATGCATCACAAATCTGCCCAGCATCTTTGTCAATCATTTAAAGTGTAGCAGACAAAAATAATATTCTTAGAATTATTATTGGAAGAATTTATGCTTTCTTATGAAGTGAAAGTGATTTTGATATATGAACAGCATTGGGAGGAACTGCCAGTGTGAAAACTCAAACCAAACCTGTGTGTGTAATATTCTTGTCTCACAGGAAGTAGTGGGAGTAGTATGTGAAAAAGAGTTGTTCACAAGTCAGAATCCTTAGGAGCTCTCTAGATGACTCTTCCTGCATTTTGTGTTATTCTGCTAAGAGAAAGTTCTGCTTTCCCCTTCTTGAGCCTTTTTATGTCACAAACTGTGCACACAAAGGCATGTGTGTAACAGCTCACACTGGTTGCTCAGCAAAGGATGTAGAGTAGGATCAGGCACAAAACAAAGGTTCCGCTCATGATGGTGGTTACAACTACAAATCTCAGTGCAAAATAATGATAATCATTAAAAGAAAGGTATTCTTAAAACCGGCTCCATTGTTAAAGGCTGATTTATCTTTCCACACTATAATGAGATGAATACCAGACAAGCCTTTGCATTGCCTTCACTCACAGCTTAACTGGAATCACAAACAGTTTTCATAATGAAGTATACAGCCTGCAAAACATTTGCATTCCAAGTGTGTGCACAGGCCCTGTTGTTCCAGACTGTACTTCTTCCCGAAGTGTGCACTGACAGGCTCTTCAGTGTGTTTATTACTGTACGACACTGTAAGCCAACTGATGTTTGCTATTGGCTGTGCATTAGGTCAATCCAGAGTTTCATCACAACAAGGTACATTCTAAAGGGATGTGCCTGAAGGGCACTGTCCCTTATGGATCAGCTTAGCGGGGAGAAGAATCTGCATCTTAGTAGGGATGTGCTGAGCACTCATCTCAGCCTCAGGGGAGAGCAGGTAAAGTGACAAGTCCTGTCCTTGTAGTCTCCAAACACAACCACTCTTGATTTGTACCTGGCCTTTTTTCAGGCCTCTGTGGTGGAGGAAATCCTCCTCACTCCATATAGCTGCACTAAGGCCAACTGCAATTACTGATATGTGTATTATGTGGAATAATTAAGTCTATGTAACATAATAAATGCATGTGTATTATACTGTTATGTTCATAGAGCAAAGATGCAGCCATAAAAATACGCACCAGACTGCTCTCTACAAAGAAGACAGATGGTATTTATTCTATATTAATTAATATTGCTTGCAAAATTTCCTCTCTCTTTAAATATCTTGAACATCCTTTTTCAGAATTTAAATGTACACATACAGATTCTTTTTGTTTTGACAGCTGACTGTTGTATTTTATCTCCATTCAACATAGGTGGCCTTGGTTTGTTCTTACAAGTGCTATCTTGTGTATCTTCTGTCTACCTGTCATTATTATAGTTCTCCTTTCTACTTAAATCAAGTTAATCAATTGATTTAATCAATTTAAAGATGGAAAACAAACAGCAGTGCAAACCCTCCTGAAATTTGGAGAGTTAATAGATTAGGTTTGACAGGATTTGCAGGTTTTGGCTTCACTGGCCATGACCTTATTTAACAGTTTGTTTTTTCTCAGTCACTTGTTTCAGAATAACATTACACATAAGGATGAAATGCAGCCACTGCTGAGATTTTATTGTTCAGTGTAACTTGTTCACAAATGCTCGTGGAGACACGTGGTCTTTGCCATCGTAGTTTTACACTGGAACATTTCTGCCTTACAACTAGAGCCACACATAGACATGGCTAAAAACAAAAAAAGCAATGGCACTATCATGGATATTCCAACCCCATTGCTTTAAGGGATACTCTAAAGGAAACTAGGCCAAAAACTTGACCTATTTTAAAAGACATGGCAATCTGTTCTTTTAAAAAATCTTTCACACTTCATTGAGTCCTTCTCTCTCTCCTATACCATGAAAAATATTGTACAGTAGCAAGATTCAGAATTCTTCTCTCTGTACTGTTACCCATACAAATATTTCAAGCTGAAATCTGCAGTTTAACAAATTTATTTTTCTCCGTCACTGATCTTGAGAAAGGAATCATCTTAAAAATTACCAAATGCATAAATTGAACTGATTCTGGGTGTAACTAACTAAAATTGCTACATCGCTGCACTTTCTCCGTAGTGTTAGCTGCAATGGATCCATTTAGCAACCAGGAGGTCTTAGGATCCATACAGGATTTTTGCTTCTAGGGACTTCAGTGTTTTGAATTCAAAAACCAGAAGCAGCGAGCCATATTTCTCAGTTATTTTGCTGTTTGAAATCTGGCTGTGAAACTCTGTTTACTTTGCGTTGGACTCCCGCCAGAGGAGGCCTGGTTTTAGCAGATGGTCGTGGAGCGGAGGCCAGACGTTTCCTGCTGCGTCCTGACGAGGCACTGATAGCACCGCTCCCAGGCACGGCACTGATGCCTTCAGCAGCCACCCAGGCTGGAGAGCAGGCGCTGCTGGCAGAAAGGTTGTGACGAGTCCATGAAGCAGCCCCTGGGGCAAAAGCCTTTGTGGAAAGGAGGGTCCTGAAGTGGTGCTCAGAAGTGGTGGAGCTGTCAGCCAGAAGATGAGCAGGGGAAGGACTGGAGTTTTGACCAAGAGGAACTGAAGTGTTAAAACCAGATGGGCATAAACCAGTAGTGAAGAGATGTGATTGCTTTGATCTTTGACAGGACACTCCACTGTCTTGTCAGGGAGAGAGCTGAAAGAAGGTCCAAATGGAAGGTTTTACTGTGGTGTGGGTTTACCTGTCTGCTCTACAGTCACAATGTGCAGGGAACATTTTCCTTTCTCCATTTCTGGGGGGCAACTTCTCTCAGAACAAATATCCTTAAGATGTCCTCAGGCTGGGTTTGATCTTTCAAGATGCTGCCTGCTCTCAAGATGGGGAATCAAAGGGCAATGCCATAATCGCAAGCACTTGAGTATTGCTGGATTGCTGCCTTGGCAATTTGCATACAGGAGAAAATGCAAACAAATTTCTCAGGAGTCTGTATGACTTGGAAATCTTCCAGAAATTCTTCAGGCATCAGTAAGATTGAGGACATCCGTAGTTTATCTGGGGATTCAAATCTTGAACCAATGTAGCTAAAATTCATGGTTCCCATGCCACATGGCTCTGTGTTTGGGGACTTGGTGCTCTCCCATTTCCTGCCATCAGATACCTGGAGCCACTGCTTTACTGTGTCAGGCTGATTTGGGTGATGATTCTGTGCAGGTGGCAAGGTCCATGTGAACTGTAGCTGACCCCTTCCTTGCACTCCAGCCAATCTGCATGTAGGCAATGTTGGATTTTTTTTTGCTTGTACCTTTCCAGTTTACTACTGGATCTCAAAAGGAAAGAAATCCCAGGAAGACTGAAGTGTTGATTGCTTTGTTACATGTCACTTGCATGTATTTCTCCCTATTCAGCCATTATTCAGTCAAAATCTCCCCAAAACTGAGTCTCTGGGTCAGCACAAGAGACAACTGACAAGATCAGGCATCTGCATAGGGGTCTGACTGAAAATATTTTTCCCTGAGCTTTTATGTGCAGAGCATTAACATTCAACAACCCTGAAAATGGAAAAAAAAATAGTTTAAAACCTCATGCAGCCAAGTACCAAATGTTGGTATTTCTTTCAGTGACAGCCCTTCCTTTCTACTTATCAGTCTTGTACAGGACAGTCTGAATCACCACTTTCCTGACCCACTGTCCTCTTCGATGTAGTTTTCTTAGGCTGTGCCTAAGTAAGTAGTTGGTGCCTTTTTCTACCTTATTGACTTCCATCTTGAAGACAAGAATGCAGTGTGTAGGAACACTCCATTTTTAACAGCTCAACAGCTGAGCCCATTTGACATTACACTGAGACAAAGATTTATTGTACTGTACAGAGAAGACAGTCTACAGAAATGAAGTTTCAAACTATCTGTATCACCAAGGAACATGGATAGACCTTGGGATTTTAATCTGGTCATCATGACTTACAGAATGCAAGTGATCTGTGTCTTACCCAGAAAAATGCCGCACCCTCATCTGACCAGCCATGGCGAGCCATAGCCAGGCTGGGAGCCTGGGCCTTGCTGTCTTGTGCCTCGTGATCGTCCCCATCCGCACAGAGGAATGGCTCATATCCCTTTCACTAGCACCCTGAGGTTGCCCTGCAGAGGTCTAAAGCCCATTTCCATCACTAGGCAGAGAGGTGGTCAATGCTCTTCCTTTGCTGGAGAAGGACTCATGATCACGGGGCCTAACCTCAGACTTCCTTGGCATGTTTCTAACGTTTCCTGTTACTTGCCAAGTGGCCATACTGTGCTCCACACAACACTCCTTCCCACTCCAAACAGATGCTGCAAGACCCAGCAAAGCTTGGAAAATTTCTGGTCAAGCAGGCTTTCATTGTAATTAAAGTAGCCCCCTTTTCACTGCCTGCTTTGAACACAGACCAGTTTCTTCTGTCAGCTGGGATGATGCGAGTTTGAAGCTGGGCAAACTGGCTTTTTTTTTTTTTTTTTTTTTTTTTTTTAAATAATTGAAACCATAAAAGCTGAAGTTTTCATTAAAATTTGTTACTGCACTTTGATTTTACAGATCCTACACATGAATGGAGATAACAAAACAAACAGAACCGGAGCAAAATGTCTGGGCATAGCTCAGGATACACAGAGACAGACATCCCTAGGGAAGGAGAGTTGCAAAAAGGCATCAAAATGGAGTTCACTGAACTGGTGTTTAAAGCTTTTGGGAAGTGTCTTTTTTTAGCAAGCCTTTAAAGTCAATTATCCTCACAGAATGTGCTTCATGTTTGTCTTGAGGATAAAGATAGTGAGATTTCATAATTTATCTGGCTCCTACCTCAGGTTAGCCTCTGAGCATGCAGGTCCCTGGCCCTGTGCTAGACAAGAGGCAGCAGATCCCTCTCTATTGACAGGAGAGCGGGAAAAGCGCCTTTCCCTCGGTGCTGGCTGCGAGCTGGAGAAAGGGCAGCGAGGCATTCCTCCCTGAAAGTGAGAGACACTGTATTCCCCAACTGTCAGACACAATCCATAATGGAAAACAACAAAACAAAACCACGCTAAAGTACAGTAGAGAAAAACCTGGAGAATTGGTTAGACAGTACTTAAGCACAACTTTTCCCCACAGAGAGGGTTTGCCTTAGATCCCAAGCTCCAGAAATGGAGGGAAAATAAACAGGGCTTTTGGAATTAACGTGGCAAAATGGAGTTGGCTCTCACCTGTCACAGGACTGCACAGTGGAGATTGTCCTTGTGCAGACAGCTAGCTCTTTCTTTCTCCAAAATTGCTCTTTCATTTCCTTTTGAAGATCATCCTCGAATGAATATGTCTGTCTGGCACAGGAGACTTCCAGTGCTTTTGAGTTAGAAAAGACAGGAAATTTTAGCACTGGTACAGCAATATCAGTTTCTAGACAAGTAAAATCTGTCTGCAGAAGGAGAGAGGAAGCCCCCACCTACTCACAGGTCAGCTGCTGCACTCTTCAGTAAGGGCAGATACTTACATGGAAAATGGGAAAGAACAGGAAAGATCCTGGCCCTGCCAACAGTAGTCTGATTTCTGACATGCTTAAACTTTCACACGTGTCTTTCTTTACAGTAATGGGACTTAATTTTAACTCCTTTATATTACTTTTGGTGTGTTTCTTATACAGTGCTGACCAGGAGCTAAATCTCTGCATCAAATGAAGGTTTCAAGAACTTCAGCAGGTGGTTGTAGTGGTCCTTGGTGGATGATCCCTGGGGATGTCCAGTCAGTCCATCTTGTAGCTGTTCGTCTCATAGCTGTTAAATAATTCCCTTCAGTATCTTCAAGTGAACTCTGTCATGAGCTTTTTGTCGCCACAGTAATTCTGGATCTGTTTGTTCTTTGCTGCAGTTACACACGGCCACGTAAACTGTGCCTGAGTTGCCACCATTTTAGCCCATTTTGCACAGGTGCAGAGACTGTACCAAACACGAGGCAAGCTGAGCTGCTTGTGTGGGAGGCAGCCAAAGCGGCCCCCATTTATGAGCCCACTGCTGTGTAAAGGGCAAGACTCCCCGCTCAGTGTGGAAACAGGCACGTAACAAACCTGTGCCAACTCCAGGCAAACACCGAGGGAGAATTACTCCTACCAGGAGAAGGCTCATGGAAAGCAGAGTGTGAGCTTCTCTGCTCTCCTTATGCACGACACAGCCCCATTTCTTTCAAGTATCACACTGTGAAAAAATGTTGAATTTTTCTTTACTGCTGGGCCTGAGAAGGAAATCTCTTCTTTCCACAAAATAGGACCTTGATCTCATTTTGGGCCTTTGTGGGATCTTATTTTGGGCCTGATGCTCAAACTCTGTGCCAGTTTAATCCCATTCTGCCCTAAAACACCTGGTGTGATTTCAGGGTGGCACTGGTGGCCCTTGGGTGCCAGCCTGGCATGGCATTGCAGATTTTGCAGAAGAGAAGTGACTCAATTTTTTTTTGTCATATGATGCCCATACAGCTGTAAATAAACATGATTACAAGGACATGTCTGGGAAATAAATTCACAGGGAACTAAATAATAAACTTGTCTTCCACTGAAATGATGAGTATTTTTTACAATTTATTGTAATAGTCTGTGATCCCACAAACATGATGCACATCTGTTGAACTTTATTCTGAGGTGTAGGGCCATCGATTTCAATCTGGGGCTAATAAATAGGCATTGGCCAGAATGATTTTATGGCTTGGATCCCTGTGGGTTAAGTTCTGACCTGGCAGATGTGACAGAGTCCAACAAAAGATCTCAACAGAAGCAACCCTGGCTACGTTGATACAGTTTCTATTAAGTGGAAATTACCACAAAACTAGAAAATATCACCAAGGACATTCACCCTTGTCTTCCTGTGCCAGTTTACCTGCATACTGATGTAGTTCTCTTGCAAAAAGCCTAGCAGTTAGGGATTTAAAAACGATTACTTTTCTCTTTACTTCTGATTACAATTTTTACTTGTATTTTTTTTTCTTCCTTATTTTTTGGATGACCTTCAGAAATTTTCAATTAACATTAAAAAATGTTTTTAATAAGAGGCAGGAACAAGAGAGCTTAGGTTTTTTTTGTTCTGATGAGAGGTTTTGGAAGAGTGAGATCATCATTGTCATAGCCATTAATGTTCTGATTTTGGAGCAGTGGAGACGTAAGCAAATATTTATTTTTGAAAGGCCTTTGCTTTGGTTGATGACAAAATACTCATCTCCTAAATTTATCAATGCTGTGTCTCCCTGTGTGTATTTATATTATTAGTCACCTTTAAGCCCACATTTTCTGTGATCTGCACAGGCTAGGGAGTCACTCCATCCTTGGGGCAGAGGGGATACCTGCATGTCCGTGCCCCTGCCAAGTGGGCTGTGTCTCCAAGTTGTGAATTCCAGTGGGAACAGACCAGAATTGGAGTGGCTGGGAAAAGAGGGGCAACAGGGGGGCAGCTTGAGCAGTCTTTGTTACCATAACCCTGGTGGGAAGAGAAACAATAACCATGGGATACCCAGAGGTGAAAGGGACCCACCTGGGGTCATCGAGTCCAACTCCTAATAATGACTTTAATAATGGTTACCTTGTATCATAGTCCCTGAATTTAGGTATTTACCTGTCCACTATCCCAGGCTGTGCAGTTCCTCTGGCTTTTTGCATGAAAAAACACGATCGCAAGGAGCAGAGATATGGCTTGTGCCCGCAGTTCAGAGAAAGCAGTTGTGGTAGCTGCACAATTTAAATTTTGGGAAAATGTTGTTCAGAGAAAGGTTGTGGGTAAAGGCCGGTGGGACTAGTGGCAGCCCGGCCCCTCTTATGTCTAGGGGACACACAGGAAGCCCGAGGGCAAGCGATGGCCCGGCCTACCGCCGCCCGTGCCAGTGTCTGGCTTCCTCAGGGCCATGTGAGCACGGCGGCACTTGTTATTTTGTTACGAGCCGCGGCGGAGGGGCGGGCCGGGCGCGGGGGCTGCGGGGCGCACCCGGCCGCGGTGCCGCAGCTGATGTAATGCTGCTGCCGCCGCAGCGCCTTCACGTGTCTGCGGCGCGCCCGGACAGCGGGGCAGCAGCGTGTGCCGCACGGCTGTGTGCGCTGAGACACACGGGGACACGCACACACAGAGGCAGGCACACACACACGCACACGTGTTATTTGCGCCGCTCCGAGCGCAGCCCAACCCCCTCCCCACCGCAGCGGGGGTCCCGGGGCTGACGGAGGGGCCGCCCCCCCGCTCCGGCTGCGCTCGCCGCCCCCGGCCCCAGTCGTGGCCCCGGCCCCGGCCC